>JAFVLL020020442.1:0-25996 GCA_021397915.2 Tor tambroides | reverse complement strand
TATTTAATACACGAGTTTCACAATTTGAGTTGAATTACTGAAATAAATGAACTTTTCCACGACATTCTAATTTATTGAGATGCACCTGTATACAGCTGGATGAGTTTGCATGAAACTGAAACATTGTCTTTCTTATAAAACACTGACCTGGCTCCATTCTGTCCATACTGTCCTCTGCCGGGCTGCTCCTGTCTTCCCGCGGGGAGCCCTGAGTGTCCAGAGGAAAATGGTCAGACACTGACCTCAGACTTCCTCTTCCTCCTTCAGAGTCTTCAGTTTCATCCTCGTCATCCACAGTGGGAACATCTTCACATTTTGTTTCAGTATCACCTAAAGACGCAGAGGAGTACATGGATAAATGCAACTGGGTTTTGCCATTTTATTCAGATGATGTGGAACTTCAAATTTTGATTTTTTTTTCCCCTTCAAACACCTTTCACATGTCAGCAGTCATTAACTATGAATTAAATGTATAACTGAAGCGAGGCAGACACAATTAAACTTGATGTAGTCTATTTAAAATTGGCAAGCATTGGTGAAACATGATAATATTACATAAAATATTGCAGCAATAACAGCATTTGAAAACATAAAACATGTATGCATGCTACAATGCATGCATACCATAACACATGCATCCTATGGGCAAATAAGCATACAATATGCAATTATACATAATTATGTATAGTACATTTAAATATGTACACAATAATACGTTAATGCTATGCATTTATACACATACTGCAATTAATGCATACTTTATAGAATTATATGCATCTATATGTATTCTATAATGCATGCAATTTATTAAATGAATGCATACTACAAGCACCCATAAACTATATGCAAACATAAGACACAACGCATGCATATTACCACATGCATACTATAATCAACTACACATATAGCTACTAAAAGGAAACACATACCACGATACATGAATATTACATGCATGCATCTTATACGTATTGCAATGCATATACAACTATATTCATCTAAATACTATAATGCACGCATGCATGCATGCATATTATAAACTACATGCATTCGGCAATGGATGCAAACATACATGTTATATACAGCTACATGCATACTACAGTCTGTGTCTATACTATAGGTTGTATGATTTAGCAGTACCTTTAAACTCAGCTGAGTTGAGTTCGACTCCTGTCATCCACTCATAGTCATACATGCGCTTGCTGGCCGACGGCAGCATGTTGAAGATGTCCGTGTCCGTGTCGGTGTCCGCGGCACCGCTGTCCGTCCACAGGCTCAGAGACGCGTGCGGCTGCGGTTCGGTCCGCATGTCCCGTTCGGACCCAAAGGCCTGATTGCTGTGGTCGCTCTCCACTTCAGCAGCACCTCGCTGGTTCTTATCCTTCATCAGATAGTCGCAGATCGCGTTGATGTTCTCCTTCTTCACCACGGGCGTCCCGAGTTTAGCTTTCTTCGGGTCGGCGCCGTATTTCTGGCCCGGTTGATGCTCTGCTTTCCTAAAGTCCAAACTGCTGGAGTTAGAAACCCTCCCGTCTTTGTCCGTCGACTCCAGCTTGGCTTTCAGCAGCTCGATCTCGTTGGTTTTCTCGCGGAGCTCCATCTTCAGGACTCTGATGCGGACGCTGACCAGCTTGCGGATCTCGGACAGCGCGGACTCCAGCACCACCGTGATGTTCCTGCCCAGGTGCTCCGTGATCTCGGTCACCGAGCACACCAGCTGCTCATCGGGCTCGAGCTCGGAGAAATCCTCCTCGTCTCGACTGAAGGACCCTGTGCTGTCCATAAAGGCGGCCTGGGACTCCGAGGACGGCCCTGTTTCCATATAGCAGTGGTTTCTCTTTCGGTTCATGCTGAAGAGCGCAGGCACTCAGCGCGGACGGGACAGTGTTTTGATCGCGATGACGGACACTGAGGATACAGCGACACCATAGAACCCCACACGAACTTCCTCCCACTTCGGAAGTTGACAATATAAACAGCGCCCCCTAGAGAGCCATCCTCTAGCTGCTAAAAGAGATCAGGGGTAGGCAACATCGGCCCTGGAGTGCCGCTGCGCTGTCTTGTAGAGTTTAGCTCCAACCCTAATCAAACACACCTGAACAAGCTAATCAAGGTATTCAGAAATACTAGGGCTACAGGCGGGTGAGGTTTTTCTTCAGAGCTGGAGCTAAACTCTGCAGGACATCGGCACTCCAGGACCGATGTTGCCTACCCTTGGATTAGATAGATAGTCTATTACTAGGTTCGGCTAAATGTATTTTATGAGTTCATGTAGTGATGCATCCTTAAATACGTAGGCTATTTTGATACTTTATATTAAGTATAAACTCCATAATTTATAATTACACATCATATATTTGTCATCAAAGACTAATAGTATATCAGCTAATATCGAAAATTAGAAAGGTCTGTTTGAAGATGATGAAGTTGAAAAAGAACAAACCTCAAGAATTTTGTTTGATTTTTGAAGCAGGAGAAATTGTCTTGTCTAATGGCCACTAGGTGTCGCTCTTTAGACGTGTTTTAGACTTTAGATTTATCGTACAACTACTACATCTCTCTTGTTATTGGTTTGCTTCGTTTCTCTCTGTTTTTGGTTCTTTTCCCAATTTTCAGCTGTTCGCTGACGTGAATTTCAGCAAATATTTTTTACATGCATGCAAATATGTATACATGTAATTTGCCATGCTCTTTCTTTTAAGTATAAAATGATCTCACTAATGACAAAAAATAGTTAACAATAGTTACAGTATAAACACACAGTGAGCCCACACTTAGAGAACAGTAGATGACTCAAAGCTGATTTTTAAATGCATTTTTAATAATCATTCATTCATTCATTTGTGTCTTTTAAAACTGAACGTTTTAACATAAGACTAGATGTGTTTGCTTTTCCAAAATTACAGTTCAAGAAAGCCTTGAAAAAAAAAAAACCCTAAACATTCCAATTACTGTGAATTGGTGGCCTAAATTCCACTATGACTAATGAAACAATTTGCATTTTTACCTCCCACTACAATTTTCCAGCTAGTTACACTGATATTCTGATGTGCACTATGATCCCAATCTAACACTGAACAGTTTTTTTAAAATCATTATCATTAAATAAAGAATTTTGAATCTAAAGTTACAAAATATTAACGAATAACCCTTTCAGTCTTAGGTAAAATTATTAACATACACAATACTTTCCACATACACATTTTGGCTCCATATCAGTCTTTGAATAATGTCCAGCAAGCAGCTTCCTTCAGACAAACGTTGCTTTGTATTGCACTGTGTCACTCTCATTGACTTCCAGCACCCCGCTGAGGGGACGGGACGCTTCTGTGGAGGGGTAAATGCCATTTCTCATTTTGTTCTGGCACTGGCGAAGCTCAGCTGCGTAACCCTCAAAGCTGTCCTCCAGACTGACCCCCTTGTCCAGCACTTGGGCTGCTGCAGAGGAATGGTTGTTGGCAGCTGAAGTGCATGTGTTTCCTTCTTCTGTACCTGGAGAAACGTTTGAAAACAAGTCAGTACAGCACATAAAGGAATATACAGAGAGAATGTGGGAATTGGGAACCAGAATCAGACTTGGTTGATTGGGAAATGAAAGTCAGGTTTAAGATGCATTTTAAACTCTCTGCAAATTACTTCTTGATTTATTGACATGAATATCACATCCTTGTTTAAAGGGATAGTTCACTTTGAAATTAAAATTTGGTATCTATCAGCTTACCCCAAGGGCATCCAAGATGTAGGTGTCTTTTTTTCTTCAGTAGATCCAATTTTGATATTTTTAGGTCAAACTGTTCTAGTCTGTCAGTCATATAATGGCAGGTATAGGTCACTGTCTCTATAAGAGGGAAAAAGAACATGCACAGAGAAATCCAAATTAAACAATTCCCCATCGTAACTACACATTGATGGCCTAAGACACGAAACGAGCGGTTTGTGTGAGAAAACGAACAGTATTTATATCGTTTTTTACCTCTTGTACACAACCATGTCCAAGTGATCTGAGTGCGCGCACGCATCCGGTGTGTGGCGTGTGCGCGTGCTCTTAGTCTGCGCAAGAGATCACTTCCGGCGCTTTCCGGCGCTTGCGCAGACTAAGCCACGTCCGGTGTGTGAGGTGTGTGCGCGCGCTCGTCTACACAAGAGATCACTTCCGGCGCTTTCCGGCGTTTGCGCAGACTAAGCCAGAGCGCGGGCACTCAGGATAAACACGTCACACACCGGATGCGTGCGCGCACTCAGATCACTTGGACATGGTTGTGTACAAGAGGTAAAAAAACGATATAAATACTGTTCGTTTTCTCACACAAACCGCTCGTTTCATGTCTTAGGCCATCAATGTGTAGTTACGATGGGGAATTGCTTAATTTGGATTTCTCTGTGCAAGTTCTTTTTCCCTCTTATAGAGACAGTGACCTATACCTGCCATTATATGACTGACAGACTAGAACAGTTTGACCTAAAAATATCAAAATTGGATCTACTGAAGAAAAAAAGACACCTACATCTTGGATGCCCTTGGGGTAAGCTGATAGATACCAAATTTTAATTTCAAAGTGAACTATCCCTTTAAGTCTTGAACATGGAGATGCTTTAGAATACAGGATACAGTTTAAAGCGATTTACACATTGATAATGAAATTCAGACTGATTATGAGGCAGAATGATCTAGGTCATTATTATGAATAATATAATACTAATGAATAGTAAAAATGTTCAATCCTTCACTGTTTATTGTTACTTTGACTGTGAGCAACGTTACTTTGACAATGACTATCCAACCACAAGGTGGCAGTATGTCCTCATTAGTAAATAAATAAATTAAAACTCAGCGCAAGCAAGCTTTTAGGATGGTGTCTTTATAAAATGCTTGTAAAAGTTGCATTTTTGGAAAAAAAAAAAAAAAAGGTAAAAATATTTATTCATTTTTTTACTACTATTATTTATGTATTTAAATCTACTCCCCAGTACTGCAGCAACCAGTTTAGTGTAAAAAATAGTACAACAAATCTACAGAGGAGTCACTGTAAACAGATGGAAGAGCTTTCTTCATGTTCATGCTGTGATAGGTTACTGATGCATTTCATGCAGTCATCTTAATTTAAAAGTTCCAGTAGTTTGGAAAGATTATTCTTGTGCAAAAACATGCTTTGAGGTTTCTGTCCGGTTTCAGGTCTGCAGACATCTGGAACAACAAGTTCCAGTATGTTTTTCAAATGCAATCAAGGCAATCATGAATGAAAAAAGTTCAGATGCAGAAAAGTAAGGAAAGGATCTTAAAAGAAACACAATACACCAGGAAGGTAAAGGGATGACAAACAAGATCACAGGCAAGTCTAGACTGATTTTGCTAACATTTATTAGATCTAATCAGATTGACACAGAATCAACATGATCACTACAAAGGAAACAGGATGGCAAGCAAATCAACAATGCGACTGTTTGAGAGCATGAGCATATAGCTTGAATCTTTAAATGTGTACAATCTGTATCGTGAAATACTGTAAGAGTATTCCTGCCAGAACAACTCTGATTAAAGTCTTACATTCAGCATTGTTGAATCGCACTTCAGGCAATGATTAGATGGGTAGAGACACAGCTTTTATCAAAAGGAAATGTCAAAAATTAACAAAAAAATGTATATGAGAGTTTTGTAAATTATTATTCACAGTCCTCAGAAACACTATAAACAGTCTTGATACACCCATGTGAACACTTTCAGATTACAACATGATCTATAGGGTGTCTTATTTTTATAAGGATGAGTCAAAACAAGTAAGACAAATGAATGCCTTATTAATTTAAAGTTTTCAACATATACACATTACATAGTCTATGGTACAGAGCAAATGGCTATGATCCAAATGTAATAATGTCATGTAACAATATGTTTAAGTGCATAATCCATATTGTTTCACACACTATTCTTAAACAACAGGCAGTTCATAGTACATACTGTGTAGTATGAAGTAAACTAGTACTCCATTTCAAGCACAGCTACACTATCATTCAAAAGTTTGGCGTCAGTATGATTTTTTTTAAATGTATTCAACTTTAAATTGATCAAAAGTGACAATAAAAGGTATTTATAATGTTACAAAACATTTTTATTTCTATAAATGTTGTTCCTATTCAACAAAGAAACCTGGAAAAAGTACCAGTAAAATATTAAGCAGTACAACTGTTTTCAATACAATAATATTATAATATTAATATTAATAACATAATAAGAAGAAATGTTTTTTGAGAAGCAAATGATTTCTGAAGGATCATGTGTCACTGAAGACTAGAGTAATTCAGCTTTGCCTTTACAGGAATAAATTACCTTTTAAAATATACTGAAATAGTAAGCAGTTATTTTAAATTTGAATAATATTTCACAATATTACTGTTTTCACTGGATCTTTTAAACAAATAAATGCAGCCTTGCAAGCATAAGAAACTTCAAAAACAAAAATCTTACCGACCTCAAACTTTTGAACAGTAGTGTATAGAAATGATGTAGTTGACACGAGATAAACACTATCAAGTGTTTAAGGTGTCAGGCTAATTTGGGACGTGTGTTTTTAATATTACAATAATTAATTCAAACATGCCACCCACCACAGGCACACACACACAGCCACACTCACGACTAGTCAGGCGGGAGAAATACCTGGGCTGGGATGCCTGTGTAAGCATGGTGGAGGAGTGAAGTTGGCCTCAGGTAGGCTGCCCTCATAAGGGGGCGGAGAGATCGGCGGAGGCGGAAGGAGAGTGGAGTTAGGGCTGTTGATGTCACCCTCCCCCACAAGAGTCAGGTCACCCAGCCCTTCCTCTTCCTGACCCTGGGGACCAGATGAGTGTAGAATGGGGGAGAGTGGGGTGGTGAAAGGGGGCGAGTCAGGGCTGGGAGCACGGGGGTGTCCATTAAGTTTTGGAGGTTGGGGGGTTGTGGTGGTATGGCCAGGTTTATGCGAAGTGGGGGTTGAGCAGGCAGGGGGTTGGGGTTCGGGATCAGGGTTCACACGGAGAAAGTCAGGAAGCACAAGGTCTTCTTTTCTCAGCAAGCCTCTCTGGTCATCAACACGACTGCTCTGAGCACGACTCAACAACTCGAAAAATTCTACAAAAGAAGAGTGATTCAAACATTAAGTAAACAGTATACAGAATGTAATTATTATTAACTAAACATAAAACAGTTTTTGTCAAAACAACATAAAAAAAGCAATAATATAAAACCAAACAAATTTTATTACATTTTATAAGTGACCCTGGAGCACAAAACCAGTCTTAAGTAGCACGGGCATATTTGTAGCAATAGCCAAAAATACACTGTATGGGTCAAAATGATTGATTTTCCTACCGTAAATACATCAACTTAATTTTTGATTAGTAATATGTATTGCTAAGAACTTCATTTGGACAACTTTAAAGGCGATTTTCTGAATATTTTGATTTTTTTTTGCACTCTTAGATTCCAGATTTTCAAATAGTTGTATCTCGGCCAAATATTGTCGTATCCGAACAAACCATACATCAATGGAAATCTCATTTATTCAGCTTTCAGATGATTTATAAATCTCAATTTCAAAATATTTACCCTTATGACTGGTTTTGTGGTGCAGGGTCAAATATGACAATGTTGCTTTGGCAACTAACTATTAAATTTTAAGTACTAAAATTTCAAATTTAAAGTGAAATAACAATACATTATAGCTAAAAAGAATGTTTAAAAAACAAATGTATTTACTTCAATTAAAATGATAATGATAAACAAGAAAATATTAATACATACTATAATACTTCATTAAAAAATACTAAAATAACACTGGAAAATTTCAAAAGATTTTAACGAAAGAAAACTCCTTTTAAGCTAAAAATTGAGGCAAACCTTCTTTATCTACTAGGTTTTAATATGTTTGTAAGTATGGCTTCAGTCCCCAAATATTTTTGACAAAAACAATGGACATAAAAGCACTGAAAAGTCAGAAAAAAGTGCAAAACATGTACCCTCGGCTTCATCAATATGATTCTTTTTCCCTTTCGTCCTCTCTGACACAGCTGTCCGGGGATGCTTGTTTTCACCATCTCCTTTCGACGGTTTTCCTGCCAGGCTTTCATCTCTCTAGCAATGCAATAAATAAAGTTTATTCCCTTTATATAAAAGGAATTATATCTGAACAGTGTACAAAGCCATTTCTAATACATTCGGATATTTCAAAACATTACACAAAGATAAGTCATGCATGGCCCCACAGGTTCATGCTCACCACATCCATGCATACTTAGAGTTAGTAACATACAGAGAATGTTATTAGCTTAAGATGCATTTAGTTTCTATATGATGACTGTAGTTTGAGTATATTGGATTGCATGACATCTCACACACTACTGTATTTACTGAAGTCACTCTCACCTCTCTTGGCAGACTTTTCTTGGAAGCTGGTGTTTTGGAGTTGAGTGTTTTAGACTTGTCTGGTAGAGAAGTACAACAAAACAATTACCCAAAGGAATGTTGAAATGACCCTGAACACAATTACTTGATATTATCAGAGAGAAGTGGAGACGTTGATAGTGCACAAGGCCATGTGTGTATGTGTGTGTGTGTGTGTGTGTGTGTGTGTGTGTGTGTGTGTTTTAAGAAAACACTATGTTCTCTTAATGTTAGGTTATATTATAACTAGCTGTATACAAAAAACAGAACTGTGGAATGTTGTGGGGTTTTTTTTTTTTGAAAATGTAAAAATGCAGAAAGGTCTCTGTGAGGGATATGGTTAGGGTTAGGAGATAGAATATACAGTTTGTACAGCATAAAAATCATTATGTCTTTGAAATAAAATTCCCATATAATATGAAAAACCCAAAATGTGTGTTTGTGTGTATGCACCTTTGGCTGGATCAGCCCTCTCCAGTACAACTCGTAGGCCATCAAGGTTTGATATGGGCACTCCAAGATCAAGAACCTCCGTCTCTCCACTCTAAAAATTTCAGACATTTAGTATTAGCCTATTTTCTCAAGAAATGTGACTTTACATCTAAATTTGATTGATGGCAGTTATTCTTTCTTTTGCAAATACAGCTTACTGTTTCAGTTTCAATACACTTTAAGGTCTAAAGACAGGTAACCACAGAAAATAATTTCTATGCATTTCTCAGTGTGTATAGTAATGCACTCACAATGGCACAATATCTATTGGACCAGCCACTGCACCAGACATTAACATACATACTGTTTTGAAGCAATACCCATAATTAGGAGCATCAGTTGACACATTTTGGGACACAAGCCTCAGTGAAATACAGCTGTGCCCCAGTATAAATTTACTGATAAATCCTTCTCTGACAGAGGATTACCATATATCCATCTGAGAATCATGTTACCCAATAATATTTCAACAATCATATCACTAGTGTTTCCTGCAAGCTGTTTAGGATCAGCACTAGTTATGCTACAGTCACACATAAATCACTCTTTTGATGTAATTAGTCAAAGGGGTTTCCAATAAGGTCTGGAATTAAAAATGAATCAAGGATTTTTAATCGCACTGAATCCTTCTCATCAGTTTCTCACACCATAACGGGATGCTTTATACTCCTGCTTATAATACTTGAACATGCATGCATATTAACATGCGAGTACTTATCAAATTGCTTAATAACCCTGTCTGTTTACAATTATGATCTGCTATTTTCCAAATCTGTTGTGACCATATGATGTTAGTATCCACAAAGTACTATTTAAATGCGCAAACTTCATTTACAAGAATTACGGTAACGCAAGACTAGAGGTTTATGCACCCTGAACAGCATTCTGACAGCTTTAAGGATTACTTAGACAACTTTATAGCTCAAATGACACAAATTATTTGCATGGAAGTATTTAAATAAGCACTTGAACAAAAATACAAGCTGCACATTTCTGCTTTTCAATCTTCTGGAATGTCTTGCACCACCAACACAGCTTGTGCTTGTTTTTAACTTAACTCATTTTGAACCCACAACATTCCTCTAGGTACTAAACACTGCTATGTGACTGAAATGTTAGCACCTGCTTTTAGCCTAGCTTTATATATGTGTAGTTTTAGCTATGCCCCACATGTTAGCATCACATAGATCTTCTTCAATGCTTTTGAAGGTTAATGCTGAATGTCTGTGCTCTGTGATATAGTAAAAGCTTCATAGACCACTGTCTAAAAATAAACGAGCTTTGCAGAGCTGGGAGGTGGCTTTGTTTCAAGCCATTACAGTCATTTCTCTCTGCTTAGTGCTGTCTTCCATTAACTTCTAAAAGTTGGCTCAGATGACCGCTGTTTGACGTTTAGAGGGGAAAAACTGCAGCGTTCCTGCTATACCACATAACTCCACACCCTATGAGACCGACCCAGCTGCATGTACATTTCACATCAGGAAATCCTATTGTTTTAAACTTGACATAACATTTAAAAAATTGAATCTAAATCACAGATTAGATGAGACAGTGCTATCTTTTGTATAAAGACTGAATTCAGACCTGTACTGACAGTATGCACAGCAAAAATACACAACGTATGCCAGCCATATGTGTAACTGGTCACAGTCAATCACTTACTATTCTGGCAACCAAGTTACCAAGGTGGAGTCCATACTTGGCAACCACAGGACGCAGAACCTCAGTCACAGGTTTTGTGGGCTTTGCTTTCAACCCTACCGATCTGTTAATGGGTACCAGGTCCAGTCTGAATATAGCAAACAGGGTGGATTTATTTATAGTCTAGCGCAAACCACAACACACATTTGTCTTTTCTACATTTATGACATATGGTGCTCTTGGAGAGAAGAGGTCGTGCTGGTATTGAAGAGCATTTCCTACTGAATATGAAAGTCAACATAACTACATTTGGGCGCAGATATGTGGGTCATTAAATACCGAGGGATTATCATGAACTTTCAACTGAGCAGCAGATAGTCTGTGTGAACGAGAGATGATAATAATGTACCTAAACAAAGTGCGTTTCTCAAGACGAAGTTCTCGGGAGCTGAGTGTAATACTATCTTGGTCCAACACCAAAGGCTAAGCAGGGAACAATAGGGGGAAAAGACAAAGCTCAAGCTTAGCATTCACAGAAGAACTAAAGGAGACATTCTAAAAGCTGTGAAGGGTCTCTCTACCTTCTCTCCTCCGGTGAGGAAGAGGTCGACAGCAGCCAGGTTGATGTGCTGTTTTTGACAGAGCTCTAGCAGCACCTGTCTGATGGAGGCGCCCTGTCGTAGAGGAATGGAGCAGCTAGAGCCGTCGGGTAGCATTACTGTACACGTCCTGCTACATCGCTCTTTGTCCTTTTCCCAAACAGAACCAGAACTTCTCAGCTCACACTGCTTTACACATATAAAAACATTATAAAACAATCAAAGAAACAAAAAAGTTAGTTTGTTAATGTGCCATGTTGCTACATAATTTATGCAAGTCAAATTACTTGTGTGGAAAAAATTGTATATTCTGATTATTTTAATTAACAATGCACTAAACTCTCAGTAATGTATGATCACAAAATGCATATCTAATTGCTAAGTATTGTTGTAACTCCCTAGTCTCCTAAATGGTGCACTCCCTAATGCAACTCCCAATCCTCTTACCTCATTCTTTCCTCCGGAAGACGAAGTGTTGAGCTCTTGACTTGCACCAGAAGACAGTGAACCCTGAGACCCTCTCCGCCCATTACAATCTGTCCATACATATGGATAACCAATCAAAACACGGCAGATGTCAAATATCACATTTTCACAAACAAAGATTGCATTCACAATGTACAAACAACAGCTACCAAAATTAAACGTGCTGTCAGAAAAGCTGTTGAATGAAATCAATAAATGAATTTAAGGCAGTTTTCCTCTGCTCTTGATGTCAAACAAAAGGGTGTTTCTTCAACTATGGACACTTTAACTACTTTTGGGGGAAAAATGTTGTTTGTTGTGGACATAAATGGCAAAACTAAATTACACAATAAATACTGAAACATAAAAATCAACCCCACAGAAGCTACAAATCACATACACTGAATAAGCTGGCAGAACATCAATACATCCCATTCGACAGGTAATGGGAAAAGATAAATAAAGGTCTCAATCAAGTTTTTTTAATTGTTTATGATCTTTTCCTGTTGAAAGAACACTCTTTATAGTGTTTACATCATGTCTTGAATTCCATTAGCTTATTAAGCTTAATCAGTACTCATTGCTACATCAACAGCAGACAGGGTCAGATCTATAGAAATATAAGATGCTATAAATACAGGAAATGAAATAATTGCTGGATGAGATATTGTTTTCAGACTCACTGTAAGGTAAATCTGGTGCATCTCTTTTCTTCTGTCCTTTCCCAATACTTGGATATCTGTACCAGGAAAAGAAGCCGTTTTTCTTATCGGAGTGTTTCTCTCTGAGGTCATCACTTGACCTGCCTGTTTTGGGCCTCCTATTTTCCTGTAACACAACGTGACACAATCAAACAGAATACTACAGCAGGCTAAAGCTACAGGAAATGTCAGCATATATTAAGTCCATTAAATACATTCTGTACAGCTAGCATTGAACTAAGCAGTGGGAAGTATGGCCAAAATGTTACAACATTGTTTTATATTATTAATATTTAAATGATAATATTTTATACTATAGTATAAAAATATTTGAAAAGTATTATTAATAGAAATGTAATTGTTTTTGCTGGAAATTCAATAAAACAGGTTTAATATTGAATTATAATTTCATATTAATATTTAATGTTTTGTTTTCTTTGGTTTTATTATTTAACATTATTTCAATATATTTAAAAAATGATGTAGCAATGACTTTTTTCATAGCAAAGTAAATTCATTACATTAAAATTAAAGGTAGTTCAAGTCATTTGAAACAGCTGAGCTCTATATTAACACAGCAAATGGTAATGTTGCTTGGCAACCATAGACAACTACTAAAAAACTGGTGTAAACAAAAAACAAAATCATTTATTATATTACTCATAGATGCTTTCTTGAGATATTGCTGCTGTCGTGAGATTAGTACCTTCTTAGGTGGGGAGAATGTGGAACGGTCAGAGCCAAAGCTGTGTTTGGAGGGGGCGGGGCTACATGGGATCGGGCAGGGGTCAGGGAGAGGTCGGCTCTCTACCTCAGCCAGCATACACTCCTGATAGAGAGTGGACTTCAGGAACCGAGCGTAACTGTCCATCTTCATCAGGTTAAAGATCTGCAGGGATGAATCAAGGTTTAATGAAGGTTAAGTTCGCTCAGTCAGACAATGACAACTGCTACATAAATGTGGGAGTTTAATCATGTGTGTACATCGACCTGCAGCTGTGGCTGTTTGAACATGTTAGGCTGTGGAGCTGTCAGGACATCATCAGCAAGTTGAGCTTGACTATCGATGTTCACTGGCATGGTAGCTTTACTTGAAAGAAAATGATTGTAGATTTCTTTGGCCTTCTGGGACAGCTGAAAAACAACAACTATGATAAAAATAGGATCAAAAACCTACTGACCTGTATGCTCCCGACTCTTAAAGGATAACTTACCCCAAAAAATGAGAATTCTTTCATCATTTAATCACCTTAATGTCAATTAAAACACATACATACACCAGTGATGTTACTGTTAACTGAAACTATTAAAAATTATTCCCGTTAATTGAAGCAGGCAGAAATATATATATATATATATATATATATATGTATGTACACACATATACATATATACACACACACACACACACATACACATACACAATGCCTTGCAGAAGTATTCAAACCCCTTCATTTTTTTTATGTTTTGTTATGTTGCAGCCTTACGTTAAACCGATTTAAATTACTTTTTCCCACAACAATCTACACTCCACACACCATAATGACAAAGCAAATAACAGGTTTTTAACATCTTTGCAAATTTATTTTACATAAAATACATAAATGATTCCATTGCATAAGTATCTGGGACAGTTGAAATTTAGCTCAGGAGCATTCATATTGCTTGTAGATGTTACTACACTTTGAGTGAAGTTAACCTGTGTTAAATTCAATTGAATGGGTATGATTTGGAAAGGCACACACATCTTAATATAAAGTCTAACAGCTGAAAATGCATATCAGAGCAAAAACCAAGCCCTGAGGTCAAAATAACTGCCTGTAGAGCTCAGAAACAGGTTTGCGTCAAGCCACACATCTGAGGAAGAGTTCAGAAAAAATTCTGCTGCATTGAAGGTTCACAGAAGCATGTAGCCTTCATTATCCATAATGGAAGACATGGAACAACCAGAACTCTTCCTAGAGCTAGCCTCCTGGGCAAACTGAGCAACTGATGGAGAAGGACTTTGGTTAGAGTGGTGACCAAGAACCTGATGATCACACTCTAGTTTAGCTCCATGATCATATGTGGAGACAGAAGAAACCTTCAGAAGCATCGCTGTAACACTCCACCAATCTGTGCTTTATGTCAGTGTGGCCAGACTCAATCTTCTCCTCAGTGAAGACACATGAAAACACACTGGAATTTGCAAAAAAGTACCTAAAGGATCCTCAGACTCTGAGAAACAAGATTCTCTGGTCTGGTGAACCTCAATTCTAAGCATCATGTTTGCAGGAAACCAGCTCTGCTCATCACCTGCAGAGTACCATCCCAAAAGTAAAGTGTGGTGATAGCAGCCTCATGCTGTGGGGCTGTTTTTCAGCGGCAGGGACTGAGGGACTCATCAGAGTAGAAGAGAAGCTCAATGCACCAAAGTATTGAGACAGCTTTAATGAAAACTCAGTCCAGAGCATTCAGAACCTCAGACTGGGCAGAAGGCTCACCTTCCAACAGGACAGTGACCCTAAGCACACAGCAAGAGAGGCTTATAGACAACTCTGTGAATGTCCTTGAGTGGCCCAGCCACAGCCTGGGATTGAACCAAATCAAAAATTTCTTGAGAAACCTGATTATGTGCATCTGACCCCATCCAACCCTACAGAGCTTGAGAGGTGAACAGGTGAGGTGAAGAATGGCAGATAATTGCCAAATGCTGATGTGCAAAGCTTGTCACATCAAACAAAAAAGACTTGAGGCTATAAAGGTGCTTCAGCTAAGTACTGAGTTAAGGGTTTCAATACTTATGCAACGTCCTTATTTCAGATTTTTTATTTTTTATAAATTTACAAAGTTGTGACAGTTCTGTTTTTGCTTTGCCATTATGGTGTATGGATTGTAGATTGATGTGGAAACATTTGATGAAATATATATATATATATATATATATATATATATATCATACATTTGATGAAATATATATATATATATATATATATATATATACATATATGTGATGAAACATTTCATTATATATTTCATCAGATGTAACAGTCTAAAAATAATACTAAAATACAGTGACACCCTTCATCTTTAATTTTAGTTTGTCCCTCACACAAAGCTACTGAACTGCTTCAAAACACTTGGAATATAGTGCACAAATCATGCAGACTTCTTTTTTTGTGCTTTTATAATTTTTTTTTTTTTTTTTTTAAGCAACTAGGATCTTCTACTTTTATTTTTCCACAGAAGAAGAGTCATTAAGGACTCAAACAAAATAAAGGTAAGTAAATGATGGCAGTATTTTCATTTTTGGGTGAAATATCTCTTTAAGGGTCATTGAGCAAGACTACTGAATGTGTATGACTGAGGGAAGCATGTATGTGTTGCAGATGATTACCTGCTTTTTGTCATGTTCTGGAACTTGGCTAAAGCATTCACAGGCCTGCCAGAATAAGATGTTTTCCTCACTAAACTCCTTCTTTAGAAACTCCTGCAGGAACATAGAAAACATCTGGTTATAAACTACAATCCTGTGACATTAATACACTTCTGCTTTATGATATGGTGTCAATAAATGAAACAACACAAACCATCAATCTGATATACACAAAGGCAAGCCTGTCAGAAGCTTGCAGGCCATTAGAATTGTATTTAGTTAACAACAAGCACATGTCTAAGACATACTCCAGTACTTACAGAAAAATAGCGGACACCCACAGGATCCTGGAGCAAACGCTCAAAGCTGACGGCCCATGATGCAACACGGCGCTCTGAGAAGCGACAATGGTTGGTGACGCTGGGCAGACTACCATTACTTTCCAAACTGCTCACGCTGCCACAGTCATGACGCTCAAGACCGCTGCGCTCTGGACAAGTCAAAGAGTAAATATGAGAGTCGAGAAGATTTAGGTTCAGATTCTTCAACTCTTCTGGTCTAGATCACTAAAACAAAATCACTTCTCTGTTCTGAGATGGAATGTCTTTAGTACTGTGGTGAAGGATGGGAATGATTTTTCATGTTAAGATGACAATGTGCAGATAACTACTAAGAATCATCACAGAGAATAACTGAAGTCACCAGTGTTACCAACTGAATTGAAAAATGACTGTTTTGTCATGGAAATTGGAAATTGGTCAGTCAAACAGTCTCACTAAAAACTCACACTATTGGTTGAGCGAGTGCTGCTGTTGTTGGGCTGGTTAGGTTGCTCAAACGAAGTGATGTTGAAAAGCCCACAGAGCCACAGTGTTTACACATTTTGGGAAAATCAATGTAAAAATGCCTTACTTATGGTTTAGGGTTAGAAAAATTTTACCATCAGAAAAATTACATACTTTAAATTGTTGCTCATTTGAATACAAAGTAAAGCAAAGTAAAGCTAGATTATATGTAACTTGTGCTGTTTTGTATCTTTGTATGTGTAATATTTGTTTTCCTTGCTTTTTGTTAGACAAGTCCAGACAAACCTCAAAGCTTTCTCTCTAAATACCACTGTCAAAATCACCTTCAGACAAATCAAAGGAAACTTGCTCATTTGACCTGCTGACAGTTTTACTGACACTTTTTGCTTCTGACACGCTCAAAAACTTTCTTGGTGCACTCTGACCTAAACCAAAATCTTTAAGTAACTTTCTGTGCAAGACAAGTTGTAAGGTCTCTAAAGAAAAAATAAAGTATGGTAAAACAGTAACATTGTGAGTTATCATCATGTTATTTAAAAAAAAAAAAATTTTCTTTTCTTTTTTTTAATCAATAATTCTGCTGCAAAGCAGCTCTTTATTAGTGTAGTTTATTAGTTTATTTTTTATTTTTCCCTTTATTTTTATTCCAAAGACAGATGCTAGTATTTGTACAGAAACTGTATTTTTACATTCTCAAATCCTCCCCAACCAACCCGGAATGAACTGCCTATAATAAATAATAATAATTATAATAATAATAATTATTATTATTACTATTATAGTGATAACAATAATGATAATAAAAGCCAAAATAAAACAAAAATAAAATGATGCAATAGTTAAATAATGATGAAAAGATAAAATAGTAAAAAATAAAAAATAAATAAATAATAAAAATAATAATAATAAAAAGGTAATTGGATACCACAATCAGGTATTATACACTGTCACTTCTCTTTAAAGAACATATACCCTGAGACAGGTGGGGAAAAGAAAAAAAAATAGTAATGAGGTAAATCCCATTACTTCCATAACTTATAATTTTTAATATATTTTAATGTATTTCTTTTTCCTGTAATCGCAAAGCTGAATTTTTTCAGCAGCCATAACTTCAGTCTTCAGTGTCACATGATCCATTAGAAATGATTCTAATATGCTGATTTGCTGCTAAAAAACATTACTTTTTATTATCACTGTTGAAAACAGTTGTGCTGCTGTTTTTTTTTTGTTGTTGTTGTTGTTTTTTTACAATTCAAAAGAACAGCATGTCTTTACTGTCACTTTTGATCAATTTAATGCATCCTTTCTGAATAAAATTATTTTAAAAAAATTTTAATCTTACTTACTCCAATATATTATATCAGTATATATTCAATTGGATTCAATTTATATTGATCAATATATATTCAACTGGAGAAAGTGTGTTTGCCTTATTCTCAGTGTACAAATGACGTGCACTTGCTTAAATTATGACCATGTACTTCTCTTGTAACATTTTTCTTTCATCTCTTCACAGACAAATGTAACACTTTAAGACTACACAAATAAAAGTTAACTGCAGTATTCATTAAACAACTTCCCTAATTCATTGATTTTGCTTGTTAGAAATGGTTTAAACAGAGTACTCACCTCCATCTGATGCAGCCGACTGAAAGAAAAGAAAAAAAGACATGAATGAGCAATTGCCATCCTGACTTCGGTGGGGTAGAGGAGGAGAAAAAGAGGAGAGAGGTAAAGTTACTGAGCTCGAGAAAATGCCAGCAGACATCTCTGCAGCCTCTCTCATCTTAACTGAATGTGTGTGATATGTGTTTGTCGAGAGGGGAGGGTTTTTACATATGGTCGTTGATGTAGCTGTGTGTACTAACAAGCAGCTGTTCACACCTCTGCTCCGGTTACCGCCCACAAAAACACACACACATATCAGATGACCTGACCCAGGCCTGCTCAGGCACTTGCAAGACCATAACTTTAACAAAGAGCTTTAGTCAAGCTTTTCAGGTCATAAAACACTCCTGCATCACTGAGCATGGAGAGAAAGCTGAATGAGAGGAAGAATGCAAATCAATATGCAAGTCCCAGGTATGTGGAAGCTGACCAATATGGTAAAACCATATAATAACTTATCATACAGCCTATTCATTTACATCAGCACCAACAGAGGTGTGTGTATATGTGTGTGTGTGTGTGTAGGCTGGGAGTAAAGCACATGTACAAACACACATCGTGTTTGTTCAGTGGGAGGAAGTGTAACGGAATGAGGGCAGTTACTGGGAAAGCAGACAGACACACAAAGGAACAGAGACTTTTGTGAGGTGAATACAAATGAGATTTTACAAATGTGAAGGCGGGAGATTCTTTGTTGGCACATAATAAAATGATAGAATCAGATTCATGACTCACAGAACCTCTGGACAATGTTTACCGAGTGATATCATGCATGAACATGCACTATTCTGTCTGGTGCCATTTAACCAGATGGATTTGTTGTGTAAAGGGTTTTAATTTCAGCCACAGGCGCTTTTCATGGTATTCACCACTAAACCAATGCCAAACTTGCAGCCATCCAAAAAATCTTTCCTTCTAGACACAGATGCACTCAATGCATTAAAGGAACGTTCCAGGTTCAACAGTAATGCAGTTACAATGGACGTCTAAGGGGCAAGACATTACAGAGCATTAAAAATCAGAAATGAGCAATGACATTTACAAAAATTAATACTTTTAGGGACTACTGTTCTAGGCAGATGAGATAATTTATATACATTAGTGCTGGCCAACGATTAACCGTGATTAATCACATCCAAAATAAAAGTTTTTGTTTATATAATATATGTGTGTGTACTGTGTATATTTGGTATGTATATATTAAGACACACACATACCGTATATATTTTGAAAATACTTACATGTATATATTTATATTCATATAATTTATATTATATATAAATATATTTAATATATAAACATAACATATTTCCCTTAAATATATACATGCATGTGTGTGTATTTATATATACATAATAAATATACACAGTACACACACATTTACAGTTTTTTACGATCGCTATGACAATTTTTTCAATACTTCTAACAATTTTTCTAAACTTTTAACGCACCAACACACCTACAACACACAACTGACAAAACAGTTAATTTCATGCTCAAAATCACACATTGCAAACTAAACTCCAACACTAATTTTCAAAATACAATAATACACTAACACAATAGAATACATCTACCAAAACACTGCAAACATGTCTCAAAATCAAATTATTATTCCAAAACACTAACACATGTTCTCTTCCAACAGGAACATTCAGTCAATCACAGCACAATATCATAAAAACACTAAAATCAAATGGAATTACAGAAACTGCATTATTTTATATGTGTCAGATCTGCCCTTACACAATACTATATTGTATTGATCATAAATTGTGTTTTGCGTTTTTTTTTTTTTTTAAGCCTCTCTACATTTTTGTTTCATTGGGTTTGGTAAATGCATGCATTTTGTTTCTTTTGCTACAAAAATGCAATACAAAAAATGAATGACCCATCTCAGAGTAGCTTTATAGAATGTACGGTTTATGAAAAAAGAAGACAGAGACAGAATTACTGAAGTAAAGGCTTTATTTGCAACAGGACATTACTGCAAGATTACAAAAATATGCAATACAGTTGCCATTTATTGTATGAAAGTACAAAATACACAGACAGAAAAAGCCACAGAAGAATAAAAATATAAATAAAAAAGTCATCTTCTAATCTGAAATGATCTCCTGCATTCGGCCACATGTTCTCATCCACATCACACCTGATATCTTCTTCTCTGGCACGGTATCTTTTGGTGTGCCTTATCCACCCCTGGCAGTGTTCAGCTGTGATGTCTTGGCATGCAGCACCCATTACATCCAGGAGGGACATTTGGTCAAAAACCTTCCATCTCCAGGTTGAGAAAAACTCCTCAATGAGGTTGAGGAAAGTGGAGTAAGGGGCAAGAAAAATGGACATCATTCTCGGGTGGGTGTCAAACCAGTCTGTGACTGCACGGGAATGGTGGAATGCCACATTGTTCCATGTGATTACATATATTGACAAGTGGTTTCCCACCCGTCCCCTTTCTACCTCTGGCACCAGTCTTTCTTGCAGGTCTTCTAAAATCTCACATTTATGCAGGAGTGCACTTTTCCACACAAGATCAGCCCAAAGAGGATGTCTTTTACTGTATATCATATGGTCATGTGATTGAAAGAACCTCAACACCTGAGTGTGTTTCCTAGATGGGAATCAGCTGTAATTTATATATTTGCACATTTGCATAACATTATATATGTGGAATCCACTGTTTCTCATTAATGAATAAAAAACGGGATATATTTGTGTTTCAAATTCACAATATGGACAGCAGTTCACTTTGACTTTAGCCAATAAGTTAGGTTTAGAAAATGATGTTATCTGTTCTGACATATAGTGTGAAAGCATTTGTATATTTGGCAGTAAAAATCCATTGTTTTGGTTTTGGTTGAGCTTGTGTGTAAAAGAAGTTAAAGCATTTTAAATTTGTGTTAACTGCATGCATTTTGTGTCAAAGCAAAAAGAAATGTGTAAATTGTATAGCCCACACAGACAGATGTTGTGCTAACTGCGTTAAGAGTTTAGGAAAATTGTTAAAAGTATTGAAAAAATTGTCATAGCAATTGTAAAAAACTGTATTATGTACACAAAAACGTTTATTTTGGATGCGATTATCGCGATTAAACCTTGCCCAGCTCTAATATGCATACATTATATATTAAAAAGTAGACATAATATTTGATATAAATAACAAGTAAGGATGCACCGATACCATTTTTTCCAGAAAAGGCCGATACCGATACTTTTATTTTTGGTACTTGCCAATACCGAGTACCGATACCTGTATTTTCATTGCATTTATAATTTTTAAAAATACTGGGTACAGAAACCAAAAGAATATATATAATGTTAGTTGGCTTAGTTCATTTAGCAAATAGATATTTCCTTCAGTTATTTTTGCAATATCGGTATCGGCGCATCCCTAATAACAAGGTTAGGCAGCAACTGTAATCACACTACTCACATACATAATGTTTAAGTATTGTTTCTATATTTTGTGAATAGGAACATTTATTCTGGAGCGATGGCTTTCCCTCATGATTTATCAGTATTGTAAACACGTTTTTTGAGGGATGAATCAAAATTATTTATGGTGGAAAAAAATTAAAGAGAAATAATAATTTTTTAAAGAAAAAGAAATAATATTAAAATTAATTAATGTATTCATATCTGTCTCTAATGGTAATGAGTTAAAACAGCAGCTCATCAGATTTCAGAAATGGCACATTCCAGGTATGTCACCATTATCAAATCTGAGCTCTTCCGACACTATCAACATGACTAAAGGAGAGCTATTTATATGCTATTAAAAGACAAGGATTCTGAGAACGGAGAACAGTCAAAAGCGGACACATATGACTTGATTCATTGTGGTTCATGTGAAGGACATCTTTCTGTTATCTTACAATGCAAGGTTTGACTGATACATGAAGTGCTAAGCACGGATGCTTTAGTGATGATCTAAGAAAGAAAAGAATCTTCAAATTATTAAAAATGTTACAAGTCAAAAAAGAACATGAAGTGCTTCCAATCATTTTTTAAAACATTTGTGAAAAATATTATGAACCAAATAAAATTAATTTTTACTAGATTTTTAGATTTATATTATATTGCTATGGAGTTGCTAAGAGTCCCTGATGATATTCTAGGAGATATTTTAAGTGATATCCCCATTCCCCAGATAGCTTGTTCTCCTTATTCAATATATTTTTCAGTTTATTATCTGTCAGCCATTGCCAGAAATCACACATTTAGAAAATTAACAGCACAGCTCTCCTCAACAAGCGGCATGATTTGAGCAATCATTCATCTCTGTAGCATAAACAGTGCAAGACAAGTTATACAACAAAGTTTAATACCTATAGTTTGAGGTGTATTTAAAATCCTTATACCCAATAGTAAGAGCAATAATAATAGTGATGCTTTCCTAAGTGACAACAGCTAACAATATACAAATATTGTAGCATTCTATAAACATAAACATATGAAAACACTGCTAAAGCCTCATCTGCAATGTAGGTCTTTTTTCCATCACATCCCAGTCCAAGAATGCTCTTAACACAGCGTACAGACACAAGAGGGACGGCCTTGAAAAACCACAAGCCTCCAGGCCACTTCAAAGCGCAAATGTGTCTTAAAATGGTGAGCTGCACAGGCCGGCTTACACTGAACAACTCAAACTAGAGTCTACTAATAAGATCCATGAGCCCTTGCTGTGCCAATCTCAAACCGAGACACCTAGACTTTCTCTCACAAAGTTCTACCAAACCCACTGATGTAGACCTCACTCCTTATAAGACCAGAAGTGGCCTCTTCTATGCTTCTAATTGTAGTGAGGGATGAAGTTAGCAATGGGAAACAGAGGGAGGAAAGAGAGCGAAGGGAAGAAAATGAGAAGCCATGAAACGATGGAGCCTAAATACCGTTTGGTTTGTACCACCACCCTAGTGTATTTGGTCAGAAACACTATGGCAACAATTCATCTCAGACCACAGACTGTGAGGCCACCAATGACACGCGTCTCAGGCAGGGACGCGCTATATATATATATCACACGCTCCCATGAGCAAACGTGTTATTAGACAGGGTTTCACAGCAGCAAAATCTGGTAGGCGTACAGCGTGGCAGGGTTCAGCGGTGACTTACAGACATCTGGTTGCTGTGACCCGCCGCGTGACTGAGTGACGTTTCTGGGAACCAATCAGATGCTTTGGAACTTATGAGAAGTAAAACCAAGAAACTGTATTTATGGATTCCAAGAGGAAATGATGAGGTAATTTCTGTGTTTAGAAGAAAACATGTTTGAGCCTGTTCAGTGTTCACTAGAACAGCAAAGGGAAAATCTCACCGCATATCAACAAACCATAATGAGGGTCATTTTCGTTCTTTGGTTCAAACTTGTGTATGTGTATCAAACTTGCACTCTAAAAATGATATTTCATAGTTGTAAATAAAATAAAGATTATTGGAGTACATAGGAAAATACATTTCAGTTTTTCCACTTCAAAACAGAAGTTGTGCTACTTCTTGTGTCTTTGTAATTGTTTGTGAAATTAATTGGCACAGTCATTTCGGAGTGATAATTGTTTCTACACCAAATTGTCTTCAGTGTGGGTGTATATTCAAATTTTCTGAGTTGTTTCTTGAAAAATATTTGCTTTGAAATAATTTTCACTCAGAAATTGCTAATAAATTTAAAAAATAATGAAAAAGAAATGGCAAGTAACACACTGAATTTACCACAAATTCTTTAAGTAGAAATACTGAAATAGCATTTTCTTGTAATAAATATTCCAATGTTTTTTAAAATTTACTATGATATTCTGATTCCTCGATATCCATGAGTATCATCCATCCAGTCAAAGGGGTCCTTTTTTTGACTTCAATGGCTTTCAAAATGTTTTCTTTTGTGTTCAACAGAAGAAAGAAAATGGTATGAAATGATATGAGAGCAAGTAAATGTTGACAGAATTTTAATTTTGGGGTTAACTAACTATTCCTATAATGCCTTGTAAACATCAAAAATTACTTCAAGTAGAAACGGTTTCATTGCATTTCCAGGCCACATATCCTGTTGCAAATATTCCTTACAATCATAAAGGACTTTCTTCTAAAGTCTTTGCAAAACTGCCATACACCCTTCTTCTTGTGAATCTTCACACCTCCACTGACGTTACACAATCAACCTTAGCCACAACTACATGTGTGGCAAAAGCTGCAGAGACTTGCTTTGTTTATATTTCCACCTTCTGGACTATGTGAGGTGACGACTTGCCCTTTAACCTCCAAGAAATAAAACTGGATTTTATCAGTATTTTGATGAGGATTTACATGTAGCAGTTTCAATTTCTTTCACTCGAAACAGTTTACACTACCTCTATGCTGTCAAGCATGGTCTTTCTTCTCATTCAGGATGTTCTGTGAATTCAAACGAACACAATCTAGCTTCTTCTGGTGACATTTGTTGATAAAGAAAGACAAAACCCACAGCCAGAGCACATTATCTCTAGGCTACAGCTAAAAACACCATTTCAAAAGGCAAGCAGTTGGTCTAAACAAAATATCTTGGCTTGTCATAGCATGTTTAAACTGAAGTTACTGTAATACATACAGACAAAGACTAATCAAAAGGATCCACAACTACAGCCGAGAAAATACTTCAAATGTTCAATAAACCTAAGTTGAAAAAACAACTTGCATATTTGCTCTTTTAAAAAAACTTTTTTTTTTTAACAGATCTAAGGACTATATCCATGTGCACTGTATTTGCTTCTCTGATGAAACCACTCTAACAAAACATAAAAAATATTAACATAAGCACATATATTTAATATATTTGATATTTAAATATCAAAAAAATGTAATCTTACTTTAATTTACTAAAGTATCAAATTAAATCTACTACATGGACAGATTTTGTTCTGGACTCTGTATATCCGGTTATCGCAACAAACATTATTAATGCAAATGTACAAATGTAAATTAATTAAATGCAATGCAATTAAGTTGTGACTAAATTTTCAACAACTGTGTCATTGTAACTCATTTTAATTAGCTAAACTGAAACTAAAGTGAGGACAGACATCCAGACACACAACTGTGGAAACATCAGAGCGTGAAACGACTGTCTCAAGTCCAGCTGAGCCAGAGACTCCCTGCCACAGCTGCTCAGTGTGGGAGTGCAGGAATGAGATAAAACAGCTAATGAGTAAAGCAGCTGATCCAACCAAGCCCGATCATTTGGATTTGGAAAAAAAAAAAAAAAAAGAAAAAACGTAAAATACGATCGAAATCTGAGAAAAAGACTGTAGCACGAACTCACCGCTTTTGGGGGACGCTTTTTCCTGAAGGAAAGTCTCCTAATGAGACTCATAGTCAGGAGGCTTCTTCTCTTTGTCTGTGATTTTGGGTTCATTACTGCAACTGCATGTGTGGGAGATTGTGTGTGTATATGTGAATAACTGAAAATCTCCACCCAGGATCAGATGGCGACACAAAAAGTCTTGTCGGTACAGGTTCAGTCGGCCCCCAACATATGATAATATGCTACAGACTAACTGGATGTTTTCTGCTGTAGTCATCTTAACTAACCTGTAATATTAACTGATACTTCCTCAGCCTCTTCCAACCAATCAGCTCTGTAATCAAGCTGTTCCCTGTCTTTATTATTACAGTTTTTTTTAGTGAGAGGGTTAGTTTTTTTTTCCTTTAGACAAAGAACGTCCCATTTTTTCATTTTTTATGAAAATAACATTAGTGACAACAATTATCAAAACGATAAGTCTCAAAAATTATTTAAAGGGGTGGTTGACTGCTTTTTTTCTAGGCTTGACTGTGTTTATGGGGTGCAGTCAAACATATGTTCATGCTTAGTTTTTTGAAAA
>JAFVLL020020441.1:0-18011 GCA_021397915.2 Tor tambroides | reverse complement strand
CTTTGTAGTACCAGAAAAGGTGCTTTATGGCACCAAGAAAAACACCGGTTCTTTAAAGAACCTTTCACAAAATGGTTCTTCAGGGAACCAAAAAATGTTCTTCTATGGCATTGCCGTGAAACCCCCTTTTTGGTTCTTCCTGGCACCTTTTTTTTTAAGAGTGTACGTCATCCGCTGGAATGCCACTCTTTTGTGTACGTGCATGCGACAGTTATTAAGATTTGTAAAGTTTTAAATACGGATAACGCATCAGTTCGCTTCAGGAGGCCTTTATTAACCCCTGGAGCTGTGTGGAGTACTTTTTATGATGGATGGGTGCAGTTTATTTGACTTCTATTGGACTATTGAATCTCAACAGCCATTCACTGCCATTATAAAGCTTGGAAGAGCCAGGACATTGTTTAACGTTACTCTGAAGGTATTCATCTGAAAGAAGAAACTCATATACACCTAGGATGGCTTGAGGGTCAGTAAATCATGTGGCAATTTTTATTTTTGGGTGAACTATCCCTTTAAGGGATCATTCATTCTGTCGTCATTTCATGACAGAGACCTGTTGGACTTACTTTCTTCTTAAAAGCATATATGATGATATTTTGAAGAATGTTGTCTTTGAATTTCATTATAAGGACACATTTTCAAAATATCTTGTGTTTCACAGAAAAAAGACCTCATACAGGTTTGGAACGAAATGAGGGTGAGTAAATTTACATTTAAATAAATGATGACCGACTTTTCATTTTTTGGGTGAACTTTCACTTTAAGTGATTCGGGTGTGCGGTCACGTGTTGGAAGAGTGGGGTTTTGGAAAGATTGTGGGTTAGTTGAAGGGATACAGCACCTTTAAGGCAGAGCCTACCACAAATTGGATTAAAGTCACCAAGGTACATGACTAAGACTCCAGGATATTTGGTTTGCAAACACCAAATGAAGTTACAGTCAGAACAGTGCGAGCCTGATGAAGTAAACTCAAAAACCACTGAGGGAACATTCTTGTGGGAATTTAAAGCTTCAAGGATACAAAATAAACTGGCTGGTTACATGATAAATGATCTTTCAGTAATACAGAGTGTTTTGGGAAAACCACAGTTGCGACTCACATTTAAAATGCACTGCTGTGAGTCACCAGAAAATGCATTCCAACAGAACAAATAATAACAGAAAACACTTTGTGGTTGAAAGTGGAAACACATTTCATATTTTACGAATTTACTACAGCTGCTCCATTTGATCAGACAGTTTTTGTGCCAATGAATTTAAAAATGGAGCTCTTAGTGTTGAAACCAAACTGCAGTAGCTGATAAGTCTAGAGGCGCTTTTAAAAATATTAGCCCCATTTTGCAATTCCCTTTAATCCAAATATTAATATCATGTGTAATAATCTAATTGAAGCAGAGGATGAAAATCAAGGCCGCCCGGTGTGAGAAAATGTAGTGCCAGATTATCCGCATTAGCATTCTTACTGGATTTTAAAAGAACCAGTAATACAGAGATTAATGTTCATGTACAATGTATGTAGAAACCTGCAAGAATAAGTCATTTTATATGTTAAAAAATTAGTTGAAATTCCAATTAAAGAAACAAAAGAGGCATAAATAAGACAGGGTCGTATGTAAGGTCATATGATCCATGGCACTATGTATGAGAAGCACGTATTTTCAAGTTAAACATCTCAATCCATCTAAAATGAATAGGGTTTTCTAGTCTTATTTAGACAGGTATTTATAGACCAAGTCATTTTGCAATGCCAATGAGGCATCTTAATGATGTAGTGCATGTCTGTGTCTCTTTGCTAATGTGCCCTCCACCTCACTGCATACTGAAAATGACTTTATTACAGTCCAACTCCACTAAAATAGCTTGCACAGATGGGCAGACTGTACAGCAATCTGTCAAAGTCTGTGTGAGGGTTGACTGACAACCTCAAGTGTTGGCTTGTGGAAAGTTCTTGCTTCAGAAACTTTTGGACCCTTTATTTATTTATTTATTTTTATTTTTGGAAAAGAGGGAATTTTAGGGGTTGGCTAGCTGAATGGGAATGCTCATGGACAGCTTTCACCAGGTTTTAAGCCGCCTTTTCATTATCTCCAACATTTGCATATGGTTGTCGCATTTCGCCCTTTAGCGGCAAGAATATAATATTGAGTGACATACATTTTAGATTAAATAAATGTCAACTTTGTCTGCTTTTGCGCTGCCAACACGAACAGTTTCAAATAAAGCATTAGTAGAATTGCTGTTGCAACAGACGGTGATGTTTCATTCCTGAATGAACCAGCATTTTTCAATGAAACAGTTGAGTGAATAATTCAGTGACTCACTCATATTACTCATTAGTGACTCACTTTATCCCTACATCCTCAAAAAAAAAAAAAAAGGTAAAAAACTGTCACTGGGTTGGTACCCATTCAAAAGGTACTAATATGTATCATTTAGCAGTAAATAAGGTACAAAGATGTACCTTTTTCAGTAGATGAATCAGCATTTTTGAATGAATCTGTGAGTGAATGATGAATGATTCGCTCATAAAGACATAATTCAAAGTTTAGAATTAATTAGTTGAATGACTCGCTCAAAGACATTCACTTGCTGCCACCTACTGCTATGTAGATGTAACCTGCAGAAAAACTCCCCATCAAAAATACCCCATCACAGATTCCCACATATTGATTTATTTAATATTAAATTAAATCCTTCCTACGAATCTGATTGGTCTAGCAGACAAGAATTAACTAATGAATAAAGGATAGTTTGCACTTAAATATAGCAGCTAAGATAAGCTAGTTTTGGCCATTCTGCAGGTGGTTATTATTGGTGGTTTATGTCAGGCTGTTGATGCCCTGTGATTTACTCAGTGTAGGAGTTCATTCTGCTGTGTGAAGAAAACCAACGTGCTAAATGTCAAATGTCCTCCTGTTCCAAGGCTGAATTCATCTACATGCTATGCTGCCTGTCCATGTGAGAATCAACGGGGATGGGCAAGAAAAACTGTGCTTTACAAACTGACCAATGGCCTGTTTCTATAAGAAACCTGAATTTCTATACAAGAAACCTGTGTATCTCTTTACAGCTGACTTACTGTGACATATCCAAATTATCAATGTAAGAACAGAGGCCATTACTACGGTGTAGTCACTGACCTGGACAAATCGTATTATGTTGTACATCCTTGAGTACTGCATGCTATCTTAGAGTGACATGCTGATTACTTGCCCTCGGGCTTGAGATCAGAACAAAAAGCACAGGAAGATGCTTTCAATATACAAGAGGAAGAAGCTGGAGAGAAAATAAAGTAACATGACAAGGGACATCTTATGTCTAGGTTCACTGAGTCAGGTCTGTGCAGTGAGCTGCTAGCAATGGGAAAGATGGTTTTGTGTAATGGAGGAAAAATTGGTGTGGTATTTTTCATTTAGTGATAAATTTTTCTTTTCTTTTTTTTTTTTTTTTACCATTTGATGCTGTCGCTTTAGTTATCCTGACAGTATTTGTGCCATTTAAATATCATTATAAATATCACCATACAGATCTTTTGTTGTTTTTGCTTCTTTGAAAAAAAAAAGTTCTTATTGCCAGTTGAAACATTGGTGTGGTATTTTGTGTATTGCTGATTCATTCACTAACTGTATTTCTTGTTGACATTTGATGTTGTCACTTTAATGATCTCGATTGTATTTGTACCATTTACATATCATTACAAAGAATATTCCTGCTTTTTGAATAAAAAAAAAAGTTGTTTTTATTTCCAATCCAAGTTTTCCTTGTAGTCATTTCCACTGGACCAGTAATACTTTTAGTCAAAACCTGAAGGTCTTTGTTTTATATATGTTGCCACTATGTTGTGAAATCTTTAATTACACACAGTCATATATGAATAAGAAGTCAGTAAATAGACAAATTTAAGTCTCACAAACCTTGACAGTTACAGTTTCTGGTTCACTTACATTAAACATAACCGAAAAACATCTTGCAGTTCAGTAAAGGAGTCAGTTGTTAATCCAGTAACGGATTCACTGACTTAGTCTGATTCAACCGCTGACTGTCAATCTTTTTGGCTGATTAAAAACACACAAACACACAAAATTTTTCTAACTGTTGCCAGTGGCGACTAGATTTCAAATGACTGCTGCAATTGTATTTTTTGTCATATTTGTGTGAATTTTCAGAGACAAAGCATTACATTTTTCAATTCATTTCATTGTCATTTATAGTACAAATATACAACCATGTACAGAATTCAAAATCTAATTGAATCTAATTTAATTCAACTGAACAGTTATAGGATCCTGAAAAAAATAAAACAAAGAAACATCAAATTTATAAGAAATGTTTCAGGTTCTGCACTTATATTTCTAGGTCATAAATCATAGAAGTACATTTGGTAACACTCTACAATAAGGTTCCATTAGTTAACATTATTAACCAGTTAACAAGAACTAACAATGGCGAATACTTCTACAGTATTTATTAGTCTCAGTTAATGTTAATAACATATACTAATACATTTTTTTAAAATCAGAAGTTGTAGCTGTTGCACTTAGAACATGCACAAATGCATTTTTAACATTAACAAAGGTTGATAAATGCTATGCAAATGTATAGCTCATTGCTAGTTTATGTTAGTTAACAAATGAGACCATATTGTAAAGTGTTACCATAAATTTGCAACCTTGACCATGTGAACTCCTTTGTACAGCATGTTAAGTCAGTCAGATGTTCATGCAGCTCGAGTGCCACCGCCATTAAAGCAAAATGGGCACAAATTAAATACTGGAACATTCTGACAGTCACGTTTATTTTTTTTTAGTTAAACCTTTCACTCAAACCGAATGCCCATTACATAATTTATAATGAAAACTTTTGAACCTCTCTGTATGATCATAGCATTAGATGGAAAGATTCAGAGAAAACTGGAAAATATCCAGTTTAATTTTGGCATATATGACACTGATGAGGAAGCTACGAGGTCACAGACTGCATTCAGACAAGAGCTTGGTCATTTTAAGATGTCTTTCTTGCTGCATACATACCGCCAAATTCGTTCAGTCACACCCCGCTGTTTTCGGGAGCTTCTAAGTGTGAGGTGAGCTCAGCAATTATGTTTTTGGTGATCCACCCACAGAACAAGTGGCTCGATGTCCCGGTCACCGCAGCCATGTCTTTCAATAGTTACCATGGAGATTGCCTCTTTCCTCCTCTCGGAGACAGAGTAATGAGCAGAGAGGAGCAAGGAGTGAACTCATCAAACTGTCATCCAAAATGTTCAGCACTATTAAACTACCATTGTACCCTATCATCTCCTCACTCCATTAGTATGATGAGGTGATTTAACTTCAGTGTTTAAGGAATTCTCAGATGCATTTGCATGAAAAAGTAAAGTATGGAGACAGATGATGTGAGTATCAAAGATCAAAAGAGCCACTGGGTCGAATTTGTAATGATTCCTAATGTATTCCCAAATGTAAGGCTCTTTTCGTTCCAGTAAAAAACACACCTGAAAGCTCTAAATGTACAAACAATGGCTCAGGTTCTATAATGAATGTTGAAGATAAAGATACAACCATAAGATCAGTGATCTGGAGGTGGATTCAAACCAACAATTTCTTCAGGTCTTCGTCCATTCCTCTTTCGGTCAATTGGTCCAGACTATGGTAGCGATGGATGATATCCTCTTCAGTAACTACCACTACTCGCACACCATGAGTGTCGTCTCCCAACTGACAACCAACAGCGGAGCTCACTACCACATCCAGCCCATCATAGCAGCCCCCTGCATTTCTGTGGTAGTGACCGGAGAACACAGCTTTCACCCCTGAAATGAGAGATACATAGTTATAGCTGAGTTAAAAAGTAGAATGTTTCTCCAGTGAAATCACACAAAATAGTCAATTCATGATCACATTAGTCTCAGATGCACATGGATACATACTTTACTTTTAGTCATTTAGCAGATTTAGCAGGATACATATGATGCACACTGCATAGTTCTAGGACCTAGCCAGCAGGGTCGTTCCTAAAGAACCAATTCTCCCTCGCGCCGTTTAGTTGATTGCATTCACACTGGCCGCGGAACTCTGAACGGCCGACAGCAATGTCTTTATTCACAGCATTTACAAATGCCAACAACCGGTGAATGGAGGACGCGGTGATCAGAGCCGTTTTTGTTGCGTCGTGGGTTTCGTGATAACGGAGATGGAGTGTGAATGCACAATTTACGCGATTGAAAGAGCATGCAAATCTGACTAAATCTCTTATGACGACTCGCAGTGTTACGTATCATCGAGGCTGAGAAAAGAGCAAAACGCTGCAGACAACAGGTAAATGCCATTATCGCTGTTTTCCATATTCTTGGAGTAAATATTTTTACACTGCTTTTTAAAAATGCTGGTAGCCGGTGTTTCGTAAGTGTTTGGCCAATCAGCATACACTTACGTCACTGGTAGTTCCAATAGAACTGTTTCAGACCCTACTCTGAAGTAGGGCCTAATTTAGTTCCCCAAATGAAGTTCCTACAACTAAATATGCTCCTAGTTCCTGCGCTGTGAACACGCCAAAAAGCGGGAACTTCCGCCAGTAGCTCTAGGAACTATGAAAAGGTTCCTCTGGTGCAAAAGCCCCTATTGATGCATATTGCTTACCAAACTTTAATCTGGCTGATGTATACTTTGAATCCAAATGCAAGAATCTTTAGATAAATGTGAATAAATCTACATGCAACTAAGGTGTGCTTACCAGGTTGATACAAGGTCATTTTGAGGATGAAATAATCATTGGACTTGCCAACTTTTGAAAGGTTACTGACATAAAATCCTTGAAAGAAATTTAAATTTTCATTTGATGTACTTAAGTAAACTACATATCCATTTTCACTTTATTTTCTGAGTTTGACTGTGTACAGTACTTGTTACTGTTGGATGGGTAGAAATTCTTTTGACATGAGTCCATACAGATTTTATGTCCTCCCCGCCCAGATCTTTTGTGTATCAAATATTAAGGAATCTAAAGGAGGGGTTGCTGAATTGCACATAGAAGAACCACCAATCATATTAGAGAAAAATTATGTAATGGGTCAGCATGGTACCACTGCCAGTCTATTTTAGAGTCTATTATTTTAGATAAACCATCCTTAAAAGGCACTTAAAGACTAAACCAACAGAGGTTACACTTTGGTCAAGTTTAGGACAAGTTAGATTTTAGTTAGAATACTTAATTCAGCAAAGATGCATCAAATTGATCAAAAGTGACAGTAAAGACATTTATAATGTTACAAAATATATTTCAAAGAAATCTGTTCTTTCAAAATTTCCATTGACCAAAGAATCCTGAAAAAAAGATCTATCACAAGAAAAATATGTATTTTGTAAAATATGTATTAAATTTGTATTTTCTGAAGGATCATGTGACTGGAGTAATGGCTTCTGAGAATTCAGCTTTGCCATCACAGGGATAAATTATATTCTAAAATGTATTACTAATAACAGATTATAATCTTTTAGTATGTGTATTATATTAATTGTATTATACATTACAGTATATATTATTATATTAAAATGTTATTGTAACAAAGGGGAGACACGGAAGGTGGAGGATCCACGTGCAGCAGGTTTAAAAACAAAAATAATCCAACACAGGAAAAAAAACACAAGGAGCACAAACCAAGAAATGCAAACACAGGGTAAATCCAAACATACAACTACTGACAAACAAGGACTGAAACACAGGAGTATTTATACACTGAAGGGGACCAATGAACTAATGAGTAACTATGGAAACTAACAAGGGAATGGGTGTGGTCAAATTAGTGTCCATGGCAACAAACAAGGGAGCAGAGCAGCAGAGAACATGAGGGGAACAAGGCAACAACAGACACACAGTGCTACATATTAAAAGTCCTTGATAACAGACACCAGAAATACAGACAGGCATCGTGACAGTTATTTAAATTGTAATAATATTTCACAATGTTTTTACTGTATTTTTAATCACATAAATGCAGCCTTGATGAGCATAAGAGAGAAATCTCACCAACCCTAAGCTTTGACATTAGTCAGATAGTCGGTTCCATTCTAAGTAGTCAGTTCTTGATCAGCATGAGCTGCAATGTGGACCACATTTATACACAAAACTATCATCAAACCAACATTTTGAGGCTATGAGCTCAACACTGCCACTGAATCATCTGCATTTCCTGTCTGATTGACTATGTCTCTACGCTGGTAGACCCGACTGCAAATCCACATGGGCATCTGCATAACCATTGTGAAGCTTCTCATCTCTCCCCTGCAGCAGTCGCCAAGGCTCTGCCATTCAGGAATTTAAAGCAACGGACCGAATGCAGAATCTCTATAGTTCATCAAACAAGTCACAGAGAGTGAGAGACACAAATGAGCTCTCTCTTTTGTGAGGGACGCGAGGCTGGAGGTGGCTCTTCCACAGTTCAGCCGAGGTTTCTTTTCTGAAGAGAATTCTGAAAAGGTGGTACCCCCACACCGAGGTAATGGATGCATTTGGAAACAGGAAACGAAATTTCACATGAATTTTTCATTCAGACAGCGCAAAGATGCCAAAAACCACAGGGAGGATGGCAAGACAGGACATGGCACACCAAAATACATAGAAGAAGAAAGGAGAAAATGATTATGACAGAACACAATGTTGAGAGGTGTAATTACAGATTGCTGCTTGCTGTCAGAGCTCATCTTATTTTCACAAGTTGTTCTTGTTCCACATGCACATGATAGCTATCTGCATGCTCTGTTGGACACTGCTAATGAAACCACACAAACAAACACAATTACAAATACCTTGACACTTGAAGACTTACACAATGCAGCACATAAAGCAGAAACCTTCCCAAAAATTAAAAAACAACATTAGGATGAATTATAACAGCATTTAAATGATTTTAATCGGAAGATTATGCAATTTCAAGCATCTTTCACATACCAAAACCTCTAATCCACTCAATGGAAACAAGCAACAGAAACATGACGGATAAAAAAAAAAGTGTCCAATTATCTGGAGAAGTCAGATGTGAAACTGAGGAGGGGGAAGAAAAATCAAAGCACTTCTTAAACAAGTCATTTACTCTAAGGACATCCTCTCTACTGCACTACCGGATAGAATAATTAGACATGCAATACTGTTAATGACTGCACACATCTACTGTAACTACACATCAGCCTGAAACCTGCTACAAAATAGGGGCACTTTGCACAACTGCACAAAACAGGGCCTGAAACTATTAAAAAAGTATCTGTTTGTGTTATTGTCTATGAACGGTCAGCAAAAGTAAGTGCTTAACATTTAGAAAACATGGACTGCCAACCACACAATGGCAAATTAAAATAAGAGGTTTTATTTTTTATTAATATTATGTTAGGTTTGCAAATTTTGCAACCTTGATACCAACATGGATAAACACAGCTTTAAAACCTGATTTGTGTGATTCTGTTATATTCTAGAAATAAAAGTTGCTAGACATTTCACAGACGGGGCTTAGACTAAGCCAAGATTAGGCCATAGTTCAATTAAGACATTTCAGTATCTTTTATGAATGTGCCTTAGAAATATAACAATACGGGTGTGCACCTTGAGACAAAACAAAGGCACTGACATGCTTTAAAATCAGGCAGTGCATGTTTCTTTCAGTTAAAACAGCTCAAGTCATGCATTTTAGTCCAGGACTAGACTTAAGCCTTGTCTGTAAAACCAGAGGTCAATAGACCAAATTTATAAAGTAAATAACAAACAAACAAACTAATAAATGCATGAATCAATGAATGGAAAAACGACAGAAAATGAGTAACAGGACAAAAGTAACGGTTAAAAATATAGCTTAAATTAATCTGTCTAGCTAGTTTGTAAATATTGAAAAGATGGAATGAGATTTAGTTGTCCTCCCATTATGTTTATCGAATACAAAAAAAGGTATTTATGCTTTTAATGCTACAATAAAAAAGTATTTTTCCATTATCATCTCAAGACTTTAAAAAATTTATTTTTTTTTCTCTGTTCATGTAACCACATTAGTGATGTGTCTCTCTGTTTGGCTTTGTATGCCATAAAAGTTTCTGCATTTTTGCAACAGTGTCTCAGCACGCTTGTAGTCGCTTCTTTTCTCGGTTGTGATTTTTGGCTGTGAACATTTCAGTGTGTCCATACTCCCACCAGTACTGTAATCAGGCTGATTAATAAGCTGTGATCTCTTAACAACAAACAGTGCTGCGATGGATTTAGTTGTGACGATTCGTTGTAAAGTCAGTAGTTTCTGCATGTTTAAAAGAAGATATCCATCTAAAGATGATCAAAAAATGCCATTCTGCTGGGAATTCCGGGATTCTAATGCCAACAGCAGTGCTATGAACAGAATACGGCAGCACCCTTCTGTACTGCTTCCACAGCAAATTCCTCCTACATTTTGTCCACTGCTTGCAGCGACTTATTTCCATCTCCTGAACTGCTTTTTATTTCACATCTTGTAGATGCATTTGAGAAAATCCCATTTATCTGCCTGTTAATTAATGGGCTCATCACTGCAAGAATAGTAGTATCTAGGGATCAACATGCATTTTGGCTGAGAGAGGTGAAATTTGCTGAGAATGTGAGAGAATAGTGCGTTCTAAAAATAAACATTCACATAAAATAAGCCAGAGATCTAGTCCAATAAGGAAGTATGACGCCGTCCTGCATTCAGTTCTCTGGAGACACACTAAACGCGCTACTAGAGTCTCTATTCCCAGCCACAGAACTAACGGATCTGCCAGATTTGGATGATATGTAAATCCTCAGTCTCGTCTATTCAAACTACTCAGACTGCATTAACGGTTTAGTTTGAGGGTTGTGTGTGTGTTTCTGCCTGTTTGTGTGTGCTGTCATTAGGCCACTGGGATACATTATACACAAAACTCTGCCAGAAATAATTTGCAAGACAGAAGGAAGTACAAAATGATTTTGTGCAAGGAGAACATTGCTTATGCTGGTCATATATCACACCCATTTATCACAGTAGATCCTCTAAATGTGTAATTATGATTTAATCCAAATATGCATTAAGGGCAACTGGCATAGTGCTTGGCAATTTCAATCAAGCTGATTCCTATACACAGCGGAGCTGTTTCTCATCTGGAAAAACATATTAAAAAGGGTTACATTATATGATTGTTACTTGCAAAAAGTGCTCAAAGATGTGTGTGTGTTTTTGTTAATTTATCTATATAGATAGATTTAATTGTTCATGTTCATTTCCTCAATTTTTCCTCAATTTAACGCTTATGCAAACTTTAAAAACACTAATAATTTAACAACACTGTTAAAAGTAATCTTTAGTAAATGTCTAAATGAATATACAGTTTTCATATTATACTGTACATTATAATGTTGTGACAATTAACTGCTGCATTTAAAATGATTGATTTTGGTTTTTAGCGTTTAATGTTAAATTTATTTATTCAAAATAATAGAACTTTATCAGCCATGAGATAACATGAAAATAATTAACAGGTTACTGTTACTATTTCTTATTGAGTTTTTAATCAGTACAAAGTAAATTAAGTTTCTACCATCTGCAGTTTACCGTAAAGGAACAGTTCATCCAAAAAACATTCACTCACCCTTAGGCCTTCCAAGATGTAGATGAGTTTGTTGCTTCATCTGAGCAGATGTGGAGAAATTAAGCATTACTGTGCATCACTTGCTCACCAGTGGATCCTCTGCAGTGAATGGGTGCCGTCAGAATGAGACGTCAAACGGCTGATAAAAACAACACAATAATCCACAAGTAATCCACACAACACCAGTCCATCAATTAATGTATTGTGAAGCAAAAAGCTGAGTGTTTGTAATAAACAAATCCTTGTTTCTAGATAAAATACAGTCCTCTATCAATAATATTGCTTTCTTCAGTGAAAAAAGATGCCTTGTCTGAATCAGGAGAGAAATATGCACAGATCAAGCACTGTTTACAATCAAAAACAGTCCTAAACAAATATGTCAGCATTATTATGGATTATGGACTCATATATTGTCCAGAAGCAATGATTTAATGTTAAAACGCATTAATGATTTGATTACAAACACGCAGCTTTCTGCTTCACAAGACATTAAGTGACTGACTTGTGATGTTTTTATCAGCTGTTTGGACTCTCATTCTGACGGCACCCATTCACTGCAGAGGATCCATTGGTGAGCAAGTGATTTAATGCTACAATTCTTTCCAATGAAAAACAAGTGAATATATTTTCAGAAACTTTTTGGGTGAGCTATTGCTTTAAACCAAATTACCAATCAAAGACATAATAGTTGAAGAAACCCCAAATGAAATCCCGACCGTTAAGTCCATTTTTGCCAAATGATGCTAGTTATCTTTTTAAGCCCCTGAAACACTCCGCACAATGATGCAAGACCTTGAGATACACAAAAACACAGCCAAGCCTCTCCTAAAGGATATCTGATAACAATAGGCACTCCATCACACTGTAACCTCCACAGAACACACAATTCTTCAATGTCTGCCTAAAACAACACGCTTGCCAGCTTACCTACAATTCTCAGCAGATGACAAGCGTTCGGTTGATTAACCGAATCCCGCGCTCATTTCTACTGGCGTGTGCTGAATGAGAGCCTTAAGACAGCTGAAATAGCAGAGGAAATACTTGGCTTATCACTGCTAATTAACACACTACAAGATAGCACAACTGGCAGTGTCAGAAACATTGAATGGTAATTTAAAATGAAATGGTTTTGCATTATAACACAATGCAATGGGGGCTCAAAAACACAAGTTCCCTTTTAAAACAGCACATGCTCTCCTTCTGCTTGTGTGTTTAGTGCTGGTGTCAAGAGTACTATTGTAGATTTACCAATAAGATGCAATCAAGGCTATTTACAAAGCACACAAACATATAAACTTCACTTAATAGTGTGCTGAAAAAAAGGAACATATTAACACAAAGCTTATCACAAAGGACCCGACAGACAGCCATTACAGGGCATTAGAGATGAACAATATTCTACACATATACGTCAATGCAGCAGAGGAATATAGGTCTCTAAACAGCTAGTGATATCAGGAACTGTATATTATGTGTATTCATTACAAATGCCACCCACTGTACAAACCTCAAAGCTAACAGACATCTGGAGTGATCAGCATGTTTCCCCCAAGGCAGATGTCTCAAAAAAAAGATCATCTTCTCACAGCCTTTTAGAAAATGTGGTTTAAATCATACAAATATAATTTGCAGCACAATATTAAATCTACGAGCTCAAAGAGCCTGGGAAAATGAGTTTGTGGGCAGTGGCTGTTTTCCTCTGACAGTGATCTCTGATCTCCACGAGGATTGGTTTATTTTTTCAAACAAATTCCTCATATTTGCATCCTTCATGTTTTGATCATTGAGAAATTAGAAAGTGGAAATGGAAATAGTAAAAGTGGTGTTCGGAAGGAATCTGTGGAGAGGATGTTTCTCTAGTGCTAGACTCATTTACATTACACTCTACTCGATTTCCATGAACACACAGCATATATAAAATGAGAGATGAAAATTTGAATCTAATATTAAAGATTTTTCATGACTAGAGAGATTGAATCTTTCTGTTTTGCCCATTTTTTTAAATTGATTTTCAGTATCAATGCACCATGATGCATCTCTTACCATACAAAGATCAATATATGTTGTTTCTTTTGAACACTAACCTTTGGAACAAAGAAAGATCTGTATTTTTTCCCCTTATGGCTCACATAACCCTCAACCCACTGGATTTACTTGTTACTTTTCCAACCATTTAATGGTTTCTGGTGCCAAAACTACTATGTATAACTGAAAATAAATGGAGAATGAATTAGTCTGACATGTTCAAAGATGCATATCATTTGATAGCTGTAACAATAATATTATAGATTCTCTTTCCTTGTAGCCACATGATAACATCCTCATGTAGGACTTTGAAATTCGAACAACAATCAAATTAAATTTTTTCAGGCTGAAAGTCTGAGTCGCCTGTTAATAGTGTAAATCTTTATTTAAGTAAAGGGCAGTCTCTTTGCCCTAAAAATGCAATGCTAATTAGATATCAACATGAGAATAGAGAATCGAGTAATGCATGCCGTGTATGTCCACACAGCTGTTAAATAAAACAACATCCGCTCTGATTCAACCTGCTCTGTGCTCTATGATCAGTAATTAACCTATGCACAACATGCCTCTTATAGAGTCTACACTCATAATAGAATCTCTTGTATGGACAACCTGCATATTTCTTGTCTGTAAAGCTTTTAGAATATATCCTGTAAAAGCACTCCAGGGCACTCACAGCATAATTAAAGAGCCATAGGCAAGACAAAGGCTATTCCATCATGTGACCATAAATGTGCCATTTACTGTAGCATTCTTGCATCATTAATTTCTGGGTCTTATACACCCTGATTATTATTGAGGGACAAAAAATCAAGTAGATCTCCATTCTTTTGTAACTCTGATTGTTTATTCAAAACTTTTTTTAAAAATTAGTAATGAAAAATAACTTCAACACAATTTCTACAAATTTAGTTGATATTACAAATGATAAAACTGAAGCCTACAATAATACCAGTTCAAAGTTTATGTATAAATTAGTGCTGTCAAAATTAGCACGTTAACACAGGCGATTAATTTTTCCAGTTTAACGGCGTGAAAAATATTTAATCCAGTTAACGCAGGAGCAGAGCCACCCCACTCACAACTGCTGCTTCTCTCTTTTTTCTTGACAAGAATAAAAAGAGAAAATCAATAACTTTTGTAGCTTTAAGGATTTATCTATATTTAGTGTTTGATAACTTTATTCAATTTCTGTATATTTCCTACTTGCTGAAGGGCACAGGTAAATGTGACATTAATTATAATGGGTTTGTGTGAATATTGTTTCAAGTTCACTTAAATTAGAAGTTGTTGTTTTTTAAAGTCTAATAAGTGTTCAAATTGATAGCTGTCACGGATGCGTGGAGTGAGATCAAGCGTACGATGAAGACAATTAAAACAGTCCCTTTAATAGTAATCCACAGAAGAACAGGTATTCCAACACAGTATCCACAACCAAACATCAACACAGGCAACATTAATAACAAGCAAGGACTGAACAGAAATGGGGAGTACTTATACCAAAGGAAGAGAGGGACTAATGACTTAATAGAACGAACACAGGTGAACAGAATGAACTAATCAGGACAACACAGGAAACTAGGTCAAAGAAATAAACTAAGGCAGGAGAACAGGAACACAAAAGTCCATAACTGTGACAATAGCTCTTTATTATACTGTAATGTTGAATAGCTATAGTCAATGGTTAAATATTAGGAAAAAAGAACAATTTTATAGAAACATCCGTAGTATTGTTATCAGTGATACTGGCCTTCAGTCATAAAAAGAGATGCCATTAAACAAATATTGAAAATATACTGTCGTTATGTTGTTTCTATATTAATTTGAAGATTGAATGAAATTATTGCAATATAAAAGTACATTTAAAAAAATTTAAGTTAGGTTAAAAATGTGTGATTCATTTTTTTAGCACTAGTGTAGATGTAGACTAGCTAATATATATACAACTGATATGTTACCCTTTCTGTCTAATTCACAAACAAATCAATCAATTGAAGCATTGCTTTTTTTTAAATTAATCAAACCATTTGGCAAATCAGTCCGAACCAAACCTTAAGTCATTGTTCTGAATCATAAACTTACTGAGTTCACTTGCATTAACCATTTACCGAAAAGCAGATTTATATTTGTCTGTAACTATATAACTATATAACTAAAACTATTTATTTATGCCTTTTGAAAACAATCCAAAAAAGGCAAATCAATATAATTTAAGTACTGTTGTTCTTATGACAACAAGATACATACATAAAATTTAAAAAAATGTTAGGAAAAAATCATTTTGATTACTATTTAGCATATTTTTGGGAAAAGGCTAAACGAGAGAACACTCTTCGATACTTTGCGCTATGAGTTATGAACACTTGCCACTTGTCTTGTTTGATATGTAAGGCTCAAGAGCTTTCTTCTCACCTGCTTGTTTGAATCTCTGGATCAAGCGTTCTCTGATTCCCCTCTGCAGGTTGAAGTAGTCATCCTCTTCATCGGGTGTACAGAGGAAGAGCGGAATGTGCTGGAAGACAAGCACGTGGCGGGAGGGGGTCTGAATGGCTCTCTGCAGCTGGCTCTCCAGCCAGACCTCATGGGCCTCCATTAACTCAGGGCAGCCTGATGAGTCGAAGAAGAACTGAGAGTTCAACACCAAACACAACACCCCACCCACCCAAAAACTGAAGTAATCATCGCCCCAGTCACGGCAGAACTGCTCCACACTCTCCGGAGTGGGTGCGTTGCCAATATCGTGGTTGCCACTGACGAACACAAGAGGAATGTCGGGGTCAGTGCCTCTCAGTGCTTCTTTGAGGTCCTTGACCTGTTCTTCTCTGAAAGGACATCCTGAAAAATGAAGACATTTTTCTTGGTTGAAAAGCCTCATTGAAAAAAGTCAAAAAACAGCATCTGTAATTTAATTCCATAATGAGATCCATTTCAACAACAAGAGATTCAGGAAGGATATTTGGAACTTGGTTTTAGGCAGAGCAAAAAAATACATTTTATATTTGTTTTCTCTGGAATATTTGTGCATAACAGGAGCAGAAAAGACTATATACATAACAAAAAAACTACAGTTAAATCCTCCAAAGCAATATTGAGCACAGCAGCAATGAACACAGCAGGAACGGTCGGTTTTCAGTGGAAAATAAGATGCAGTGCCAGACATGAGGCATGTGATAGTATACAAATACTATCTTCAATGGCTCCTTCCATCTTCAAAAGAATACTGAAGCAGGCAATATGTGGAGGATTCAGAATAAAGTTTCTGTTTTATACAGAAAATAGGGAAGCATCCAGTCTAACTGCATTTCTCTAAAGTAAAGGCAGACTGTCAAGCGTTGAGTTTTGAAGCTCGTTAATAACAGCCTTAGGTTACCTCTAATATGACAAGTAGGGCATCTTGCTAATTGCCTGCTGTGAATTTGAAACTCAATGAGTAGCGGAGCTGAAATTAGAGTTGGCATTAGTGACTGTGGTGTTGTGAATGCTACACAAAGAAAACTAAACCAACAGACCATGATTCTAGTCTATGGAGAAAATTAACCTTACTCAAATGTGTACAAAAAATTCTGATACATTTTTTGTAAATTATTATTAAGCAACCCTCAGTTGCAAGCAAATGCAAGCAAATCTCTCATGTGTGACCAAATTGCACCCAAGAGGCTAAAGAATTTCTGTCATTAGCCACTAGATATTAATATATTTTTACTAGTGCTGTCAAAATTAGCGCGTTAACACAGGCGATTAGTTTTTCCAGTTTAACGGTGTTAAAAATATTTAACATAGTTATCGCAGGGGCAGAGCTTGGGTTGGCCACCCCACTCACAGCTGCAGCTTCTCTCTTTTTTCTTGACAAGAATTGCACTTATTTCAACGCAGAACGTCTTTACAAGCACATCAAACAGGAGACTTTTCAGACACGCACTCCACTTCGTCTCAGCGACAGGCGCTAGTCAAACGAGCGCAGAAATGATACAGGTGATGAGGAGCTTCGGTACAACAACAGTGAACTACGGTCAGATGTTGTCAGGCCATATGTCAGTAAAAATGAATCATCCTGTCCTGTCAGCCGTTATACTGTGCTCTTAGTGTGTGCTCTTCAACTGCACGTACAAATACGCACTGTAGCCTGTAGGTATCAATTCATATTAAAGCGCGAATGAAACGACAAGCATGCGTGTCAGATCCACGTCACATTCAGCAGCGGCAGCTCTTAAAGTAAAGCTCTTAAAAGCAGCCAAGTAACCTAATAACCCAGCTGCTGTGATGTCTGTCAATCTGTTATGGGGCAGACGAGACGTGAGACGTGCGGATCCAAGTGCAAGCTTTTATTTACAGGCATGGTCAATAAACAGGCAGGGTCAAACAACAGCAAACAGG
>JAFVLL020020440.1:0-83504 GCA_021397915.2 Tor tambroides | reverse complement strand
ATTATATATATATATATATATATATATATATATATATATTTTTTTTTTTTTTTTTTTTTGCAACATTTGTATCATAGCTTTATAAATTAAAAAAAACTTCCTGCTCCAATTTAAGCCCTTTTTTAAAAATAGTAAAGTGAAGGAGTTGCATTTATTCCAGTACATTGTTATTCCATTTACACAGAAAATTCACACACTGTGCACTGTGCAGTATAATTTGTGTATCTTTAGACCATATGTTTATACTAATCTGGAGTTCTGTCTTTTTAAATTGGATTAACTATAATTGTATATTCTAATAATGACTAATATAATGACCATAACATAAAGCATGATAATTGAATTAAGCTGTTTCAGTGATGCATCGCTGCTGAATCTCACATCAGGACAGTAAAGCTTCAGGACACACAATGGCTGCACAGACACTAACTAAAGCTTAAATGCTAACATATGTCACTGACTCTTCACACACTGACCTTAATCTGCCGGAGAGGATTGGTGTCCTTCAGTAACGACATTACCAAAGCACCTACCTGAAACACATACACAGACTACAGGTGTCTGGGTCATGTCTCATGATACAGCTGAATGCATGTGATGCATAACTTAAATGCAAGTTGCTTTGGATTTTTTTTTTTGATGCTTCAAATGCATCAAAATTCATTTAATAAAATGCAAAATAATTCATTCTTATTAGCTAGCCTAAATTTCAGCTAATTAATATTTTATTGAAATATTTTATTAAAATATTATATATTACATAACATTTTAATAAAATATTTCAATATATATTTTATAATTAAAAATGTATTTGTTTTAACACTTTATATTAAAGCAGCTTTGACTTTGATGTGATGCCATAATGCGAAAAATGTAATAATAATCATTTATGATATGGTGCTGCTAATGTATTTGCAGGAAAAGACAACAAAATATTGATTAGTGTTGAAGTGTTGATGCATGTGTTGCAGTAAAGCATTGAGCAGGACTTGTGCGCTGCTGTGTGAAAACATCATTAGTTACTTTACGTGCACACTATCAGAGTTACAGTAACACACACGGGGTGTTGTGATGAGACAGTAATGGTCAGTGCTCTCGTGATAAAAGCCTTTTTATAACCTTCCTCTCTTCTGACATACACTGCCTTTCATATTCCTGACCTCTCCTTCAACTTGGAGTGTCCATTACTGACTCATAGTTCACACATACACACACACACACACACACACACACACACACACACACATATGCATTATCCTATCTACACATCCCCCACATACGGTGCCATTATATGCACATACTCACAACACACACACTTTATTTATTCATCATTTCCTCTACAAATCTAAATTCGAACAAAGATCAAACCCAAAAGACTTGCAAGGCTTTCAAAAATCAACACAACCAAAGCAATATTCACTGCAGTAAAAACTACAATAACCAGTCTCGCGTGCAGTTTAAAATGCATTTACGGTAAATCATTACACGATTATAGTGTATAAAAGCCCATTAATGAGACTCAGCATCCTGTAAGTCAGCCGTTAACTTAACTAAAGCTTCCTTTATCTCAACAGATGCCATAAACAAACTACAGATGAATAAATCATTGCAGGTTCACTGACAGACACAGAAATTGAATTATTCCACACTGGAAACATCTCTTAGTCTCTCTGCTGGATCCCATTAGCTGTCTGCATCATTCAGCTAACACTGCTGTAATACAGAGACTGAGCCTTTCCTGGACATTTTAAAAGGTTTTTAGAAGCCTGTGCATGTGAATTGTTGAACAGATTCGTGGAGTCAGACTGAAGACGAATATGAAATCACATTCCATTGAAATCCACTGTCTAACTGCAAAACAAAGCATATTACTGAAGGTCTATGGTGAGTTTAGTGCATAAGATTACACTTTTTTTAAACTGCTTACAAAATCTTTACTAAAAATCAATACTCGAACACCACACACCAGATCTGCAAAACCATACACTAATTCTCAGCCTTTGACTCAGTTTTCAATTTCATAAAACACTTTTTGCAAAACACAACACACAACACAAAAATCTAAAAGGAAGTACCTTGATTTCCTTTTTCAAACGCAACCAATCAACCCGTCACACTAATTCATCAGTGCCTCAAACTAACTCCTCACATGTGCTTTACTAAACACCAACCAATCCTGAATTTAGAATAGGCCTATAAATTCACCTCTACACAACTATGGTTGATGCATTTCTTTTTTTTTTCGTACTGTGTAATACTGTATTCACAACCACGAATGCTTACAGTAAAAAAAAGTTTGCTTTCAAATCTTGCTTTCGTATTTACAGTGAATTTTTGAACATCTCTTTGCCAATATTGTCAATCTTGTACAGAAATGTACTTAGATAGGAGCTCATGAAAGAAGAGCTTTAGGTTTTGAATAACTGTGTGTATATGATATATCCAAAAATATAATATTATGGCAAAGGTGTTTGCAACGTAAGACAAATGCTTGCTTTTGAGATGTGTTTGTGATATTTTGAATGCAGTGCTTCATTTAGCAAGAGATGTGAGGAATTTTGCATTTTGTGTGTGCAATTCTTGGATTTGTGTGTAAAGTTTTGAAAAAAGAGGCAAAGTTTTGAAAATGTTTGTAAGCAGTTGAAAAAAACTGTAAATGTTCTATATGAGGAAATATAAATTACTTTAATATATCATAATTGTAATCATTTTTACTGTAATTAATAGTAAGAATAATTTATTTATATTATTATTATTAACAAATTTGTACAGTACATTACATTTACATTTAGTCATTTAGCAGATGCTTTTATCCAAAGTGAGGACAATAGAAGCAATCAAAATCAACAAAAGAGCAATGATATGCAAGTGCTATAACAAGTCTCAGTTAGCTTAACGCAGTACACATAGCAAGGTTTTTTTTTTATTATATAATAAATAAAAAGAAAACAGACAGAACAGAAAAAAGAATAGAGCAAGCTAGTGTTAGAGGCCTTTTTGCTTTTGTTAACTGTATAATAAATAAAAAGAAAGGAATAGATAGAATAGAAAAAGAATAGAGATGCTAGTGTTAGTTTTTTAAAGAAAACAAGCAGTTAGTAAATGAAGCAAGTCGTGTTAATGCTGACTATCTTAACACTGTCAAGCTATTCTAATCATAAAGCTTGATTTGGTTAGGGTTAGTACGTTATTCCTTGCAAAACTAGCTGCTGCTGTAAGCAAACCCAGATCAAACAGCGCCACCTATCGGCAGACCGACAGATACGGCTGGAATCTGAATCATTAGAGCCAATAATACCTCAAATTACTACTCAAGCTAAGGCAGACCTGTAACGCAGAATGTAAACAAACAGATTTTAAAATAGCAATTATGATGTACCTTTGTTTACTGCTGTACTTATGAAAGTTGTGATGGACTCATCAGATCGTGTGGAAGTTAGCAGCTCGTTACCACAGAGGAACAGAGAGCGTGAAGGGTCTGGAAAGCGACTCGTTGTGAAGGAAAAACCAAGCAGACGCCGCTCGTTCAGTTACTGTAAACGGAGGGAGGGAATATACACTTGTTTTTACTTATAAAGATGTATTTCCAGTGTATTTGGAAGTCTTCTCCATCTCCAGACAGAGCTTCAGTTACATCAGCTTGAGCAATTAACCGTCCATTACTTTGGCGGCAAACTAAACGTTCAAATTCCTCGCTGCCTGGCAACCGCCGCTAATCTAGCTTCACAGAAAAACTACATTACAAAACATTAGAGTTTTATATTTGTGATCCACTTCATACTATATTCATTTCTCCCTGATTGGAGGCATTTCCCATGATCCCTTGGGCTTCTATACTCTTTGGTTCAGTGATAAAATGAGCCAGACAGCAGGTGAGTAAGTGATGTGTGTATATGTTACAAATAACAGGACAATCAATTAAATAAATGTTTGCTTTATAGATAAGTAAACTTAACCTACCCCTCACAGAAACTAGAGGGAAATATAAACATAATATATATGAGCATTTTCAACAAGTGAGGACGTTTGACTTCTTGAAGGTTTAAAGAATGAAAGCACTTGTTAATTTAGCATCAGATTTGCAGCCTGCTCGTATATGCAAATCAGACACTTGAATAAATGAATAATATTGCTAATTAACACCTGCTTGGCTTTCCTGTGTTCATAAGTCTCACTGAAAGTAATTACTGAAGGTTTTTCAGTCATAATCAGTATGGAGTGACTTGAAATGATTGATATCAGGATAACTGGCACCGTATTCTCGCTCGATCTTATTTATTTTACATTAGAAGGATTTTTTTTATATTTATTTTATTAATATTGATGTGTGTATGAAAAAATATTTTCATATTGACTTTTTTATATATTGTATTTTTACATTTTTTACCCGTATCTGTCACTGTATAAATAAGAAAACGGTGACATCTGCTGGTTCTTTCTAAAAATAACGTCCTTTTACTGCGGACATCGACTGTAATACCATTAAAAATACATACAACTAAACTCTAAAATGTATATAATTCACATTCATTTACATGTAACGTTAATGTTGTTGTTTTTTGTTTAAATCCAGAAATAACCGAGCGCCTCCCCGTCGGCAGGTGGCGCTGAGCGCGGATGAGGCGTCGTGACGCGCTCGGTTTTCATGAGAGACGCGTGGACGCTGACTGACGCTCATGTGGCAGAAGGATCAGACCTTCATTAAACTCTCTAGTTTACGCATACATCACTATATTAATATTTATTTCGCTGTAATCCCACGCTGATTGCGAGAACACGCCGCAGTCATGGTGAAGGAGCAGTTTAGAGAGACGGATGTGGCCAAAAAGATGTAAGTTGGAGTCTTGCATGCAGGATAAACATGTTCATCATAGCTTGACATACAGATATGCTAGCCTATCTGTCAAACTAGCTGTCTGTTTAACTGACTGTGCATGTGTGTATGACTGTGTTCATGCATGTAAAAGCTGTATTGATGTCTGTTTATCTTGTTTTGTTAGAAGTCACATCTGTTTTGGCATGAAGTCAGCAGAGCAGATGAGACAACAGGCTCATATTCAGGTGGTCAGCAAGAACCTTTACAGCCAAGACACCAGCCACACACCGCTGCAGTATGGAGTCCTGGACCACCGCATGGTGACTAAGCAAATATGAATACTACATATAGACTTGCTAAATGATTAAAAGAGGCTTAATCATCTTTCTGGTGTTTAGGGTACCAGCGAGAAGGACAGACCATGTGAAACCTGCGGGAAGAACCTGGCCGACTGTCTTGGTCACTACGGGTATCTGGACCTGGAGCTGCCCTGCTTTCATGTCGGATACTTTAAAGCCATTATTGGGATCCTGCAGGCAAGTGCAGAATGTGTCAGAACGGTGTTTTGCATCAGATTTGCTGTCAGGTTCAATATAACATTTAAATATGGCCCAGATCCTTGTTTTATATTAATATGCTATATTATATATTTATATGTATAATATTAGGATTTATATTATGTAATTTGTTATTTTATTTTAGTGACATAAAGTAATATAAACATAATGTATGAATAATATAAGATTCCTTAATAACCAGAAATGTAATAATAGTATATAATACAGTATAATCATGATATAAAATTAATATTTATATATAAATGTTAATTTTAATAAATTTAATTCTTATATTGTTTATATTGTATTTTATTTTAATATTTTATTAAATATATATTTTATTTTATATTATATTTTATATTAAATGCCACAAAAACTAGAATAATAATATAAATATTTTTGAATCAAATTTTTTTTTTTACATATTTTATCATTTAAACTGTATTATGTTATTTTATATGATAGATTTATAATAATATAAATATAGTACTATATAAATTATAAAAATACAACTATATTTTTTCTCAGATTGTTATTACATATTTCTGTCATGATATATGTTGTATTCTCATAATACCATATTATTGTAATACCATACACATTCTTATAAATAGAATATAATGATTTGTATTATAATATTAGTTTTGTTCTTTAAATATAGTTGTTGTGTTATTTTATGTTACTGACTTTATTATATTTGTACAAATCTCATTTAAATTTCTTTTTCATTCAGATGATCTGTAAGACGTGTTCTCACATCCTTCTCGCCAAAGAGGAAAAGCTTCAGTTTCTGGATTACTTGCGCAGACCTGGACTTCCATACCTGCAGAAGCGCGGCCTCAAGAAGAAGATCTCTGACAAATGCAGGAAGAAGACCACGTGTGTGCATTGCAATGCATTTAATGGTAAAACAACGGATGCATGAATACCGCATTGATTATTTATTATAATGTGATGAAAGTTGCAGTAGCTTGAATTAGTAAGTGGCTAATGTCTCTTTAGGCCCTGTAAAGAAATGTGGCTTGCTGAAGATCATTCACGAGAAGTACAAGACCACAAAGAAGGTCATCGATCCCATGGTGTCTGATTTCCTCCAGTCATTTGATATCGCCATCGAGCACAATAAAGAAGTGGAGCCACTACTGACCAGAGCACAGGTTAATATCCACCAATCAGAGCACTGCTGGTGAAATAGTGGTTTCTATGAAATTTTGCCAGTATTGTTTTATCACTCACCCTTATCTGATATAACTTAAGGTTTGTGAATTTCCTCTTCCCTTGTCGTCCAGGAAAATCTCAATCCTCTGGTAGCATTGAATCTTTTCCGGAGGATTCCTAACGAGGACGTTCCTCTTCTGCTGATGAATCCAGAATCTGGGAAACCCGCTGACCTCATCCTGACACGCCTGTTAGTGCCGCCCCTCTGCATCCGGCCCTCCGTCGTCAGCGACCTCAAATCGGGCACTAACGAGGATGATCTGACCATGAAGTTAACGGAAATCATCTTCCTCAATGATGTCATCAAGAAGGTAGGCAGGTCACATGATTAGATTTGTTTGAGATGCCAAACAGCAGAGGAAAGCGAGCTGCAAAGTTCAACAATCCAGGTTGCAACTAACAATTATTGGATGGATTAATCATGTGCTTTGTCCATGTAAATGAGAGATTCACTACTGTAATGTGGCGTATGTTTTCTGAGCAGTGTGTTGATGCAATTATTAATCCATAATTAGATTTGCTGTCGATCATTGATTTTATTATTTAGTTGTTGCAGGTCTACTGTGCAAAGCTTTATTGCCATTAAAGTGGCTGCATTTGTGATCCAATGTACTTTGTAATTACACAAAAATCTGTCTTTTCCATCCATTTGTTGTTAAATAAAGGCATTGGATAAAAGCACCTGCTAAGTAATTAAATGATTCAGATCAAATGATTAATCAAGATATGTGTAAGTATTCAACACAGTTAAAAATGTAATTAAATTTAATACTATTAAATCCAGGTGTAATTTTTGTCATCTAATACAAACTTTGTGAATGATAAAGCTTTGTTGAGCAAATAAGTCCTCAAAGGCTGTTTGTATGGGAGTCTCTTACTGTTTTGAGTCACAGGATGGCATATATACATACATATATTTATTATATGTAAATATTTGACCACCCAATGTCTTGTTTGGCCAATCAGGAGGTTATTAACCCTGTAAAGCCTGACAGATGAAATAATAGTCAGAAAACCCTACGTTTTTTTAACAGTTTATTGAACTTTTAGGCAAAATTATTTATATAGTGACTCAAAATGAGCAAAAATATGCAATTTGGTGCAGATGCTGATATATATATATATATATATGGACAAAAACTGATGTAATTCTGATGCTTGTAATGTAAATTAATTAGATCTATATAACAGTAGAGCAGATACTGACATAAAAGGCTATAAATATCAGTCATCAATCTACATCTCCAATAATTTGTCTTAGTAAGATGAGATTGAAATGATCCAAACATATAACGCAATGCTGATTGAGAGATGAAGAAATAAACGCTCCTCAGAAGATGTGAGATGTTTTGGAGGCTTGTGAAGATCATTCCTCCGCTGAGGAACAATGAAAGTTAAGCTTCTGGAAACAAACGCTCCTCAAAAGATCCTGATGATCAGATTTGAGATGCACTGAGTTTTCTAAAAAATGATTGATGGAGAATCAAGTAAAGCTGAGCTGCTTCAGTCTTTTCTTCAGCCTTGAGAAAAACCAGCCAAGATTTGACAGCAGAAAGACATGTGAAGCAGCAACTGAAGGTGGATGTTTGTACAATTACACTAAAAGACCTTTTACTGGATAGAAACTCTAAACTACCAATCAGACGACAGAAGCAATGTAGTAGATTGTATGCAAAGTTTTGATCTTGTTGATCATTTAGAGGCCTTAGAAATTTGCATATTTAATATGATACAGTAGCTTTATAGGTTAATTTGTTTCTCACTGCATGTATAAGTTGTGGCGTAATTGTCTGTGTTCACCCACAGCACCGTATGTCAGGAGCAAAAACGCAGATGATCATGGAGGACTGGGACTTCCTGCAGCTCCAGTGCGCTCTCTACATCAACAGCGAGCTGTCGGGCATCCCGCTCAATATGGCACCCAAGAAATGGACCCGTGGCTTTGTGCAAAGGCTCAAGGGAAAACAGGGTATGACCTGCTGAGAGCTCAAGGGCTGCGCTTAACTGCCAGCCTTTCCCACGAGTCTCTGCTGAAATGGCAGTGTTATATTGGGCTGTTTTGACATTAGATGCCTCCAGGATCGATGTGTCACATCAGCTTGCCTTGTTTTGCTATTTTCAGGGCGGTTTCGTGGTAACCTGTCTGGAAAGAGAGTGGATTTTTCAGGCAGAACAGTCATCTCTCCCGATCCGAACCTGAGGATCGATGAGGTCGCTGTACCGGTGCACGTCGCCAAAATCCTCACCTACCCGGAGAAGGTCAGAGAGCAGCATTACTGCTGAAACGTGCGGTGCATCTGCACAACTGCTTATTTTTACTAGTCAAACAGCTGGCAAAATAATGTTTACTTCATGTGGGGCCCTAAAAAATCTGTTCTGTTTTTTCCCAAATTCAGTTTTTCCTTTTTAATTTTTCTGGAGTCCAGTAAAATAAATTTGAATAAACAAAAAGCATGTCTAGTTAATTGAGCTCATGAATCATATGTGACCCTGAACCACAAAACCAGTCATAAGGGTCAGTTTTTCAAAATCGAGATTTATACATCATCGAAAGCTGAATAAATAATCTCTCCATTGATGTATGGTTTGTTAGGATCGGACAATATTTGGCTGAGATACAACTATTTGAAAATCTGGGATCTGAGGGTGCAAAAAAAATCTAAATAGTGAGAAAATCACCTTTAAAGTTGTTCAAATGAAGTTCTTAGCAATGCATATTACTAATCAGAAATTAAGTTTTGATATATTTACAGTAGGAAATTTACGAAATATCTTCATGGAACATGATCTTTACTTAATATCCTAATGATTTTTGGCATAAAAGAAAAATCTATAATTTTGACCCATACAATGTATTTTTGGCTATTGCTACAAATATACCCCAGCGACTTAAGACTGCTTTTGTGCTCCAGGGTCATATATAGTTTAACACTATTTATTAAAAGTTTAACCAAAATTACATTTTCAAGTAAATCTGTTTTATTTTTTCCCCCACAGTTCTGTTTTCCATTTGCATTTTTCAAAATTTTTAATAATTAATGGTTTAATTAATTGGTTTAAATGAAAATAGCGTATGTTAAAACTTTATTTATTTAATTTATTATTTATTTTGGTTTTATTTTTCAGAAAATATATTGCCATCTGTTTTAATTTTTCTGGATTTTGAATAATTAATTAAATTGTAATTAGTTGAAAATACTCAATTTAATTTATTTTAATTTTAATTCTTTATTTATTTATTTACATACATACAGCCAATAGTAGGCCACCATGTTTTATTTTTTAGAAGTTCTGTTGTTGTTTGCTTTAATTTTTCTGTATCATGAATATAAATTTATCAAAATGAAGGCATAAAACACTAACCTTTTAAATAGTTCTTTAAAATGTAATCAAATGGAAATTTAACAGTTCCTTTTTTTTCATAGCGGTTTACTGTTAAAATTAAAACATGGTATAAAAATGAGCTGTAATGAAGCTGGTGTTGTATGTGTTTTCTCTCAGGTGAATAAAGCCAACATTGAGCTGATGAGGAAGCTGGTGCGTAACGGTCCTGAAGTTCACCCAGGAGCAAATTTTATCCAGCAGAGACACATGCAGATGAAGAGGTCAAATACGCACTTCTCTATCTTCCCCTTTTACTCTGTTCAAAAATCAACCAAAAATGAAGATTCTGTCATCATTTACTCTCCCTCATGTCATTGCAAACCAGTTTGACTTTATTTTTCTTATGTGGAACACAAAAGCAGATGTTTAGCTGAATGCTATTGTTGCTCTTTTCCAAACAGTGACAGCTGAGGGTTGTCAAATTTTAAAACAGATCACAAATTAAAGTAGTGATGCACTTCAGTGCAGCTTCAATAAATAGGATTATAGTGCAAAAATGCTTGATGGTATAAATCATTGTTCATACGTTCTTTAAAACGTCTCCATGTCCGCAAAGAAGGAAAGTCATGCAGATCCTATAAGTTTTCATTTTTCTGTTCGCCATTTGTTAATCATGTGAATGTCTTGGCTGCGTGTTTCAGGTTTCTGAAGTACGGTAATCGGGAGAAGATGGCTCAGGAGCTGAAGTACGGTGACGTGGTTGAGAGACACATGATTGATGGCGACATCGTCCTCTTCAACCGGCAGCCGTCTCTGCACAAACTCAGCATCATGGCTCATATCGTGAGTTAGTTCTCATTTGCTCAAAAAAATGGGGTCTTTTTATGTGGATGAAAATTATATGGAATTACATTAAATTAAATTGTCTAGATGAAATAAAGAAAGTGCCTTGCAATATTGATTAATTGATTTTAATCAGTCTTTATTTTGATGAACCGATATTGATTCTTAAATCCTGAAATTGATCTTTGGATGGACAGAAAGTCATTATTAAACAGGAAAGACATTCAGTGTTCATAAACTGGATAGTCAACTACAAAAAAAGCAACTCTAGAGGAGAAGATTTTGATAAATGTATTCACTCTATGACATATTCATTATTTTACTTAGCCGGTTGGTGATGTGCAAACATACATTAAAAAATGAACACAAGTCTGTAATGAAAGCTAGTTTTTATTTGTATTTTTACAAGTTTTAAATGTTTACATTTCAACAAATTGGAATAGAAACCAGGGTTATTATAGGAAGCAAACTAAAACTGAAACCATAAAAAAAAAAAAAAAAAATACTTCAAATTTAATAAATGTTAACTGAAGTAAAATAATCAAATATTACAAAAACTTACATTTATTTAAAAATTTATGAGGAAGCATTAGTTAAACTTGTATTTAAAATGACTAAATGTTAAACTGAAATAAAAATAACTATACAGACATAAAAATGACAAAAACAGCAATTACTAAAACTTTAAATAAAATTAAAATAAAAATGAAAAGTGGAAAATATAAATACATGAAAATACTAATATATGTTTAGAATGAAAACTATAATAGGATCAATTATGTCATTAAAAACCAGATATAACAACTGCCTTATATGCAGTTTAAATGTTGGTGTAGCATTTAATTAATTTTTAATTTTTTTATTTTGATTGATTATATCTAAAATACTCTGTATGATTTACAGTAGTAGTTGAGAAATTGTTTTCCTTTATAAAATTTGTCATGTAAATTGAAATCGGAATCAAAATGAATCAAGAGCTTGTGAATCATAATTAAATGGATTCATGGAATTGGTGTCAATACACAGCCTTTGTGCCTCTTTCTGTATAATTCTCCTGTATTCTGTTCCAGGCGCGTGTGAAACCTCATCGGACGTTTCGTTTTAACGAATGTGTTTGCACGCCGTACAACGCTGACTTTGATGGAGACGAGATGAACCTTCACCTGCCGCAGACGGAGGAGGCCAAAGCTGAAGCGCTCGTGCTCATGGGGGTGAGAGAGAGAAACCATATCGATCAGAGCATCTGAACTGCGTCTGATAATGAAATAAACCCCTCTTCCTTTGCTCCTCACATAGACGAAGGCTAATCTGGTCACTCCACGAAACGGTGAGCCGCTGATCGCAGCCATTCAAGACTTCCTCACAGGTGAGTGCTGCGTTTTCCGCCTGAGCCAATCAGATTCCAGCATCTGATGTTCTCTGTCTCGCCTGTAGATGGTGCTGTTAGGCTGCTGATGTTCAGGTGTGTTTTCTGTAACAGGTGCGTACCTGCTCACGCTCAAAGACACGTTCTTCGACCGAACCAAAACCTGTCAGATCGTCGCCTCCATTCTGGTGGGAAAAGATGAGAAAATCAAGATCTCCCTCCCGCCTCCTGCTATTCTGAAGGTGATGAACCTCTCTCGCTCGCTCTCTGTCCATCATAAAGGATGAATTGATGCTCTATGGGGGGAAAATGACAAAATTGCACCTCTGGGTTTTCTGGTGCTGATTCTCTCCTAATAAAGGCTGTCTGGAGTTGGTTTAGACAAAAGAAAAGTTCTTTATTGGAGAGACAATTTTCAGTTTAAATTGCTTCTGTCTTTGGAGGTTATTTGAGTTTTTGGTTCGCTCTGAGTAATAACTGCACTCACAGTCTAACTTTAGTTATTAGATTTTTTTTACTATTGGATTAGATTTTTTGATATCCACGTTAGAATACAGGAAGTGACATCATTTGGAGCTTTTCTACAGTATGATGGAAAGACAAGCAATCAAAGTCAATCAAATTCTTTTCCCAACCTTCTCTAACCTTAAACACATTTTAGTGACTGCATCAACCTCAACTATTCAAACTTGTTACAATTTTTATTTGTTTATTTATTTATTGTGCTTTTCATTGTTTATGGGCACTATAAGAGTATCAATAACTGCAAACCAACATTAAACTAGTAATATATATAATTTTTATTAGTAGTAATTATTTTTTATTATTATTAGAAAAAATAACAAAGCATTTTTAAATTTTGTTTCTGCATTTTTATTTATTTATTTAGTAATTTTTATTTAATATAATGTTTTTACAAGAAAATAACCTTTTAATCTGTATTCAAAAATGTCAAAAGTTTATTTAAAATATCCAATAAAGCATTTTTTTCATTATTTATGGGCAGTAAAAGTTATCAAGAACTACAAACCAACATTTGGTCTCACTTGTCTCCTCCTTAGTGACATTAATAAAAATTTTCTATTACTTGCAGTGAATAAGAAAAATGACAATTATCATTAATAATAATAATAATAATAATAAGTAGTGTTGTTGTTGTTATTGTTATTATTAGAAATTATTATAAGACAAATAATAAACATTTACTTTATGTATTATATTTTTGTAGTGTCTTTAATAAATTTACTTTGATTATTAAAATATCATTTATTGTTAAATTACTTCAATGTTTATAGTTAGAAAATTACATTTTTATCTTTATTCAGACGTCCAAATTTTTCTCAACAGGGATGCAAAAATGTCAAAGCATATATAAAATAATTAGTCATTAAAAAGCTCTTATATTATTTATTTATGACCTATTAAGGTGGATGAGTACCATTTCCTGAAGATTATGCATTTAGTTTTTTTATTTCGTTTGTGCAGAAGTATTTGAAAGTGTAATGCAGTTGACCTGTGAGTGTGACGGTGATTTTTGTGGTGTTTTGTTGTAGCCGATCAGGCTGTGGACGGGGAAGCAGATCTTCAGTCTGATACTCAAGCCCAGTAAAAGCTGTCTGGTGAAGGCCAACCTGCGCACCAAAGGCAAACAGTACTGCGGGAAAGGGGAGGATCTGTGTCCCAATGATTCCTGTGAGTGACCTGACAGCACTGAGCGCTAGATACATCACATATGCTTGCATTTGTAGGACCCTGTGATTGCTGCAGTGTGGAAAACCTGGACAGAATCATGGAATCCAGTCATGAAAATGGAATTTACTGGATAACACAGAATGTTATGGAATTTAGCAATTTTGGCAAAAGCTAAAATAAACGTTTGGTTTAACTTGATGTAATTGTGACAGAAATATATTACTATATTACTTCTCAAAGTAGTAGTAGTATAATAGTAAATTTAAAAAAAAAAATTGTAAATTGTGAATATCACCCAATTTATCTTCCATGTTTTAATTTTAACAGTCTGTCCAAAAAAAAAGAAAAAAAACTAAAACTTTAATTTGATATTTTAAGAGATTCATTACATTTTTAATGTTTTATGTCTTCATTTGATTACCACTGTTTTTTTATAATAAATTTGTGTTAAATCATTAATCCAGAAAAATGAAAACGGGCATCACAGAATAAATAAATAAAAATAAATTAAAAAGAATTTGGAAAAAATAAACCTAATTTCATAGGGCCCTAAAAATGTAGTTTTTGTTAAACTTTTAGTAAATTGTCATAAAATTGTATATGTGATTTCAACCAATTAGACTAGCTTTTTGGTCACTAAATATTAATTTACCTTTAAAACAGAATGCAGAAAAAATAAACTGAAAAATTAATCAGAAAAAAAAACAGGATACAGAAAAATTTAACAGGGAAAAAAACAATGCAGAAAAATTAATCAGAAAAAAAAAACAAAATGCAGAAAAATTTAAAAGAAAAAAAAACATAATCCTGAAAAATGTAAATGAAAAACAGTTTAAGGGAACTTTAATTAAAACTGTTTAGATTTCACAAAAATGTGAAGTTCATGCATGACGCGTGTGTGTTTTCGTGCAGTTGTGGTGATCCAGAACAGTGAGCTGGTGTGTGGCAGCATGGATAAAGGAACTCTGGGATCCGGATCCAAGAATAACATCTTCTACATCCTGTTGAGAGACTGGGGTCAGCAGGAGGCCGCAGATGCCATGTCACGCCTCGCCCGTCTGGCTCCTGTTTATCTCTGTGAGTGTGTGTGTGTGTGTGTGTGTGTGTGTGTGTGTGTGTGTGTGTGTCCGTCTCAGGTCTGATTTGTCTGGTTGTGTTGCTTGGTTAAAGTCGTGATGGACATGATGTTTTTGTGACTCCTGTGTTGAAGCGAATCGAGGTTTCTCCATTGGGATCGGAGATGTGACGCCCGGACAGGGCCTCCTGAAGGCCAAACAAGAACTACTGGACGCTGGCTATAAGAAATGTGACGAGTATATCGAAGCCCTGAAGACGGGCAGGTTACAGCAGCAGCCAGGCTGCACCGCAGAGGAAACGCTGGAGGTGAGAGAGAGAGGAATGAGTCAGTCTTTCATTTTTCACATTTTTAAAAAAATCAATAATAAAGCAATTAAAAAATAATAATAATAAAGCAATTAATAAAAAAAATAATTTGTATAATCTTGTTTTTGTAATATGTATTTTATTTTTTTATTTATAATTTTTTATAATAAATTGACTAATTTCATTTAATGTTAATTGCTAAGAAGTGTTTATTTATTTATTTGAATCTGTATTGAAACCAGGCGTTGATCCTGAAGGAGCTGTCCGTCATCAGAGATCACGCTGGCAGTGCGTGTTTGAGAGAACTGGACAAAAGCAACAGTCCGCTGATCATGGCTCTGTGTGGATCCAAAGGTACCATCAGAACCTCCATAATGGACCTCGGAGTAGATAACATTTCATTTTTATCCCAATGAAAGATTTGATGGACAGACGTGGTCCATGTAATGTGGCATACCTTTGTTAAAGCTTTAGTGTTTGTCAGATTTTTGTTTTTTTTGTCATTTACTAATTTTGTTTTGTAAAATGAAAATATTTATACATTTTTAAGTTTTATTTTTAAGTATAAATTATATAAATGTATATATGAATTTAATAATTTCATTAATTTGTTTAGTATTCAATAGTACTAATTATTAGTCATTTATATTATTAGTCAAAGTTTATATTAAAATGTAAATATGTCTCAGAATTGTAATAAATGAAAACATTAAATGATTAATTTATTAGTATTTGTTAGTGGTAATTATTAGTCATTTAAAATAGCGTATGTGTGCATATATAAATGTAAGTATTTCTAAAATATATATTATATATAATACAAAACAGTGTGTGTGCATATAGATATGACTTTATATAATCATGTATTTTTATATTAACATTTATGTATTATATTCACTATAATTGATTTATTTTTTTAAGACTTATTACCAAAAATGCAACAGGTGAACTAGCCATGAACTCTCCCTCACTGCCTCATTTTCCCTTTGTGTCAGAATAAATAAAGAATCTACCCTAACTGAAGTATATGCAGTTAACCAGAGGACAATGCTACACCTACGGCACTCTCCAATAATTTCTCCTTTTCCCACACCCCCCGTTTAACTGGAAGAGGTGGAGGTACTGGTCTGCTCATCTCTAATAATTGGAAATTTACTCCTTTACCATCACTGGGAATGAACAGCTCCTTTGAATCACATTCAGTTACTATTACTTACCCTCTTAAAATCCATTTTGTAGTTGTTTATTGACCTCCAGGACCACTAGGTAACTTTGTGGAAGAATTAGGTGTGTTGCTCTCAACCTTTCCTAAGGATGGTACTCCCTTAGTTATACTTGGAGACTTCAAACGTCCACCTCGATAAACCTCAAGCTGCAGACTTCCACACTGCTTGTCTCTTTTGATCTGAAGAGAGTGTTAACTACGACTACTCACAAATCAGGCAACCAACTGGACCTTATTTACACACAACACTGCTCCAATGAACATGTGCTGGTTACTCCACTGCACACCTTGGATCACTTCCTACTCACTCTTAACCTCAACATGATTCCTGACACAAAACATACCCTTCCACATGTCACTTTTCAACGTAACTTACACTCACTCTCACCCTCCCGGCTATCTGTTGTGGTTTCATCTTCGCTTCCTTCCCCTAAACAGTTACCATCTCTTGATGCTAACAGTGCTACTGATACTTTCTGTTCCACTCTGACGTCTTGTTTAGACACTTTCTGCCCCTTGTCTTCCAGGCCAGCCTGTACCACCCCTTCTGCCCCTTGGCTATCTGATGTTCTCCGCGATCATCGTTCTAAGCTCGGGGCTAACTCTCGCATGCTCTTTAAAACATTTTCTTCGCTTTTTTGTCCTCCTCCTCCCCCTCCTTCATCAACTCTAAAAGCTGACAACTTTGCCACTTTCTTCATTAATAAAATCAAAACCATCAGTGCACAATTTTCCACACCCCAATCTGTCAAACACATCTTACCAGAAAACATACACTCATTCACATCCTTCTCCCCACTCTCTGAGGCAGAAGTATCCAAACTCATCCTTTCTAATCAGCCTACTACTTGTCCGCTTGATCCTATTCCATCTCATCTCCTTCAAGCCATTTCTCCTGCAGTCGTGCCTGCACTCATTTACATCATTAACACCTCCCTTCACACTGGAGTTTTTCCCTCAACTTTCAGACAGGCTCGTATAACCCCTCTTCTTAAGAAACCCACTCTTAATGCAACTCTTTTAGGGAACTACAGACCGGTTTCCCTTCTTCCTTTCATTGTAAAAACACTTGAAAGAGTTGTGTTCAACCAAGTCTCTGCCTTTCTCACACAGAACAACCTCCTAGACAGCAACCAATCTGGCTTCAGAAGTGGACGTTCGACCGAAACTGCCTTGCTCTCAGTTGCTGAAGCCCTAAGACTTGCAAGAGCAGCTTCCAAGTCTTCATTACTTATCTTGCTGGATCTGTCTGCTGCTTTTGACACGGTTAACCACCAGATCCTCCTGTCAACCCTGTTGAGAAAGGGCACTCCAGTGGTTTGAGTCTTACCTCTCAGATAGGTCCTTCAAGGTATCTTGGAGAGGTGAGGTGTCCAAGTCGCACCATCTAGCTACTGGGGTGCCTCAGGGCTCAGTTCTTGGACCACTTCTCTTCTCTCTCTACATGACATCACTAGGTTCTGTCATTCAGAAACATGGCTTTTCATATCACTGCTATGCTGATGATGCTCAACTCTACCTCTCATTCCATCCTGATGATCCGACGATTGCTGATCGCATCTCAGCTTGTCTAACAGACATTTCTTGCTGGATGAAGGACCATCACCTTCAACTCAACCTAGCCAAGACAGAACTGCTTGTGGTTCCATCAAACCCATCATTTCATCACAATTTCACCTTCCAGTTAGGCTCATCAACTATAACTCCTTCAAAAACAGCCAGAAACCTTGGAGTTGTGATTGATGATAAGCTGAATTTCTCAGACCACATTGCTAAAACTGCCCGGTCCTGCAGATTTGCTTAATACAATATTAGGAAGAGCAGGCCCTTTCTTTCGGAACATGCAACACAACTCCTTGTTCAAGCTCTTGTTCTGTCCAGACTTGACTATTGCAATGCTCTCTCGGCAGGTCTTCCAGCCAATTCCATCAAACCTCTACAATTAATCCAAAATGCCGCTGCAATATTAATCTTTAATGAGCCGAAAAGAACACACGTCACAGCTCTGTTCACCAATTTGCACTGGCTACCAATAGCTGCTTGCATAAAATTCAAGGCATTAATGTTTGCCTACAAAACCACCTCTGGCTCTGCAACCCTTTACCTAAATGTAGTACTTCAGACCTAGTATGTGCCCTCTAGAAGCTTGCATTCTGCAAGTGAACGACGCATTATTGTGCCATCCCAAAGAGGCACAAAATCACTTTTATGGACTTTTTTCACTTACTGTTCCCACCTGACTCAATCCAACTCAATCCGAGCAGCTGAATCCTTAGCCATCTTCAAGAAACAGCTAAAAACACATCTCTTCCATCTTTATTTAACCCTCTAACTCTAGCATTCTAATTCTATTCTAATTCTATTTTATCTATGTCTTCTTTTTATTAAAAAAACAACAACAACATACCCTTGACCCTCTATCAACTACATTTATCTCCTTCAACTGCTACTTTTTCTTTGTAAACTAACACTACTTTCTTTCTATTCTATCTACTTGTTTTTGAGAAAAAAAAAAAAAAAAAAAAACCTTGCAATGTGTACTGCGTTAGGCTAACCGAGACTTGTCATATGCTTGCATGTTGTTGCTCTTTTGTTGATTTTGATTGCTTCTATTGTCCTCTTTTGTAAGTCGCTTTGGATAAAAGCGTCTGCTAAATAACTAAATGTAAATGTAAATGTAAATGTACTCTGACAGAGCACGATTTCTCTCGCTAATCAATCAGAAAATTCAGATTTCATAAAGGAAGTACAGGCTGTGAGTCACAGATGATTAACACATGATTCTGAAATCATCTCTGTGTCTCCAGGTTCATTCATTAACATCTCACAGATGATCGCGTGCGTCGGGCAGCAGGCCATCAGCGGCTCTCGTGTTCCCGACGGGTTTGAGAACCGTTCGCTGCCTCACTTTCAAAAACACTCCAAAGTAAGAACAAACCACTCAAGTCTGCAGCTTTTCTTTTGTTTATCTCTTTCTTTCTGTATGCATGACTGATTCTTCAATTACAGCAACTTTTGTCCTCTGTCTGCTGGGATGATCAAATAAATGCTTTTTTTATTAAAAAGCAGTCGTCTAAGTGCGCTGGAGAGATTACAGTACTCTGAACATTTTATTAAGTAGATTTACACTGTTTAATTAGTTTTTCCAAATTTTGAAATAATACATTAGCCAGAAATAATATATGCATCCTTATTAAATTGACTGCTAACAATCTTTGCATTAGCAAGTCAAAGGTTTATGCACGTTTTGTCCATTTTCATTATAATCATGTCATTAACTCACAAAAATCAAAGACGTGATGAATGTTTTAGCATGCTTTACAATCCTTTTGGGTTTGAGGAAAGGCTTTAGAACTTTAAAAGTTATCTGAGGTTAAAGAAGACCCAAATCAGAGGCTGTGTGGAATAAAAGCATCATGTTTGTGTGATTGTTCTTTTGTTTCAGCTCCCTGCTGCGAAGGGCTTTGTGGCAGACAGCTTTTATTCTGGTCTGACCCCCACCGAGTTCTTCTTCCACACTATGGCTGGTAGGGAAGGTCTGGTCGACACAGCCGTAAAAACAGCAGAGACCGGATACATGCAGGTCCGAAAGCAGATGCGCCTCTGTTTGCCTCCTGTATAATGATCCAATTAGTACAAGTATCAGATTTATGCATGCATGTAAACTTTTTACATTTTAGCTTGTATTAACTCTGTAAAGCCTGACTTGTGAAATGATAATAGTCTGAAACAGTTGTTTTTGGAAATGGAAGAGTTTATTGAAACTTTAGACAAAATATTTGTAAAAAGTTTGCATAAGTGTCATAATTGATCCATCAGACTTTTCTGGCTCTTACCATACCATACCATAGCAACCACATAGCAACACCCTAGCAACCACCCTGGGTACCAATAGCAACCACTTAGCAACACCCTAGCAACCATCCCATTTAGCCTAGCAACCACCCTGGACACCCTAGCAACCACCCTGGGTATCATAGCAACCACATAGCAACACCCTAGCAACCATCACATTTACCCTAGCAACCATCCCAAGTAACCAAGCAACACCCTAGCAACCACCCTGGGTACCCTAGCAACCACCCCAAGTACTCTAGCAACCGCATAGCAACACCTTAGCAACCATCCTGGGTATCCTAGCAACCGCCTAGCAGTGCCATGTAAACCATTTAAGCCAACCTAGCAACCGAGGGCCGAGTTTTGCCACTGCAAGCACCACTCACATTTTCTTCAGGAAATGTACATATCTAGTAGATTGTGTGCGACTGGCAAAGAAGTTTCAGCAAAAGAAAGCTTATCAAAGATGATGCAGTAGCTTTACAGGGTTGCAAAAGTCTCTCTATTGAGATTTGCCGTTAGTAATGAATTATGGGTGAACTAATGAGTGGTGTTTGTGTGGTTCAGAGGCGTCTGGTGAAGTCTCTGGAGGACTTGTGCTCTCAGTACGACCTGACGGTGCGCAGCTCCACCGGTGACATCATACAGTTCATCTACGGCGGAGATGGACTCGACCCCGCGGCCATGGAGGGAAAAGACGAACCGCTGGAGTTCAAACGAGTCCTCGACAACATCAGAGTACGTCACAGATTATGCATAAATGTTTGGTTAAACCCCGTTAGGTCTGGTGCAACGTGTATCATCCAAAACGCATACACCAACGTGTTTATTAAATTCATTTTCACACAATATGAACCAGTATTCATGGCTGTATGATGCCTTGTACATAGAACAGGTCAAATTTAAAAAAGTGACAATTTTATTTACTTTTTTTTTTTTCATAGTTCAGCTATTGCTCATGAAACACTTAGATGATTTTAAAAAAGTGTTTTTTTCTGTTTTAATAGTTTAATCAAATATAATAGTTTTATTTTAATAATAAAAATCACGTCTATTAAATTGAAGTCATAAAACTTTAACAATTCATAGTATGCTGCTTTATAATGAGGAACAGATCAAATTTAAGTGACAAAATTGTATTTTTTTTATGGTTCAGCTATTCCTCATGAAATATAGTAGATATAGATTATTTAACATTTACATTACATTTACATTTATGCATTTAGCAGATGCTTTTATCCAAAGCGACTTGCATTGCATTCAAGTTACAGTTTCTACATTTTATCAGCTCTTGCTTTCCCTGGGAATCGAACCCATGATCTTGGCGTTGCTAGCGCCATGCTCTACTATTTGAGCTACAGGAAAGCCATTTAAAAAAAAATAATTTAATTTAATAATAAAAAGTATGTCTAACTAATTAAATTAAATAATTTAATATATGATTGCAATTTTAACAATAATAAATACCATTTTATTTTCCACATTGTTTTTAATATTTTTGGATCCTGTGTTTTATGATCTAATACAAATTTATCGTCAAAATGGTGATAATCAAATTAATTCGTAACACTTACAGTTTAATCTATTAATAAAATAAAATGAAAGGTTTATTGTATATATTAAAGCATTGGAAAAGGTCTCTTTATCTCTGAATTTTTAATCAATAAAATTACACACACGTATGTGTGTATATATATTATTGATGTTTAATTTTTCATAAGTATGTTGTTGTTACTTTTTTGCTATACAGTTGTAGGGAAGTTATAGGGCCTAAATTCACAGATCATGGTTTTTGTTCATTGTTTTCTGCAGAGAAACCGAAGTCTAGTTTGTTCTTTTGTCACGCGGTTCTGCTCGTGTGTGAGCAATCACAGGATGCTGGCATCTGCTAAAAAATGAAATGAGAGACTAGCTGCCCATCAGTTACAATCACCGCTGCCTTATTTCATCTCCATTCACATTCTGAAACTTGATTACTGCTTTCTGTGGAGTCTAATTGATTGAAATGGTGCTGGAGGACACTGGGATATAGAAACACTCTGTGTGGGAACGCTGAAGAGCACTTTGTGCATCATTTTCTCTCTCGCTCCTCTGAATCTGAGAGTTAAAGAGTGTTTTCTCTTCTTTAACGCTGATATTGTGTTTTCTCAGGCGGTGTACAGCTGTCCAGGTGAACCTGCGCTGAGCAGAAACGAGCTGATCTTAACCTCGGACTCCATCATGAAGAGAAAAGACTTTCTGTGCTGTAAAGACACGTTTCTGGAGGTGAGACGATGCTCTTTTGTCTACAGAGATTCATCGGTGTCGTTCCAAACCCAGATGATTTCTTCAGTGGAACACAAAAATTAGACGATTAGCTGAATGTTCACTCTGCTCTTTTCCATACAGTGAAGTCTGACGAGGGTCTGTCAAGCTTCATTATTAAAAAGCTACAATTAAAATAGTCCATATGATTAAATTCAAGTCTGCTGGTGTCATATGATGCTACGTGCGAGGAACAGGCTGAAATTGACTTTAGATTGGTATTTCTCAACCAGGAGGCTGCAAGGTGGTTTAAAATGATTAAAATAAGACAAAACAAGCTTTAAAAGTTTTTAAAACTTTTTTTTTTTTTTTTTTTTTTTTTAATTTACCTTTTTTTCTTTTTTTCTTTAATTTATCCCCTCATCAACAAAGATTTGTTGTTTCCCACAGCCTTGGAAAACCTAGACATAATATAAAAGTTTGATTTATAGATCTGGAAAATTCATGGACAGTTTTTATGAGGAATGTAATCTTTTCTAGTAATGTCCCTAAAAATTGTATATTTAAAATCGCAAAAAATACTTATTCATTAAGCATTTTTTTGGATAGAAAGTGCTGAGACGTCGTAATTTGTGAGTTAATAATAATAATAATAATAATAATAGTAATAATAATCCTCCAGAAATCTTAAAAGAGTGATTTCTAGATCTGGAAACGTTAGAAATTTTATGATGATTTTTCTAATTATGTCAAACTCTAAAATATTTTATTATGCAGAAAGTGCTGAGAAATTCTAAATTGAGGGTAAAAATAATAATTATCCCCTAAAAATGACTTTATGATGTTTTAATTATTTTAATTATTTATAATTATTTATTAGTGGTGTCAAACGATTAATCGCGATTAATCGCATCCAAAATAAAAGTTTTTGTTTACAGAATATATGCGTGTATACTGTGTATATTTATTATGTTTATATATAAATACAAACACATGCATGTATATATTTAAGAAAAATGTGCTGTTTATATATTAAATATATTTATATATAATATAAAATATAAGAATATAAATATATAAAAGTATATATATGTACATATTTTCAAAATATATACTGTATGTGTGTGTATTTATATATACATAAACATACACAGTACACAACCATATATTATGTAAACAAACTTTTATTTTTAATGCGATTAATCGCTTGACACGACTATTATTTATATAAATGTTATTTTAAAATATAATTTTTGAATATATTGGCTCTCTTATAGGGTGTGAAAGCGACTCAATTCACGAATCCTAGGTTTTGTCAATTAGGATGAAAATTCAGAACGATTACATCTGATTCACAATAAGATTGGATTTGATTTTGATTAATGAATCTGTATTTTTTAAGTGCATTCATAGGATTATGTAAATGCTTCTTCTCCTAAAGTGTCTTGGGTAAGAAAAAGATAATCTGCTTAAAATTGTCTTGAAGTCAAAAAGATTGAGATCCACTGCTTAAGAAGACTTGAAAACAGTCATATGGACTGCTGTTATGATGCTTTTAGCCATTTTTGGAGGCACTTTCACTTTCATTGTATGGAAAAGAGCAGCATTCTGCCTCACAACTTCTGCGTTTCACAGAAGAAATGAGACAAAATTAGAGTGAGAACAAGATGACAGAGCGCCGCTCATTTTAAAGAGAATTACTCCTTTAAATCAAAATAATTAATATTAACATGGTTAGTTTGATCCACCGCTGTGACTTTGCCCACATCCTAAATGTATGATTCAACCACCAAACTCCACAGCTGTAGGAAATTGAACAATTTATCAAACATTAAAAAAAAGATGAATGACAATCTGACTGGAAGTTTACTCAAGGCCAGAACATGCAAAGAAAACACATTTGCTTTTTCATTTGATTCAGTCCTCTTAAAGCCCCTAAAGCTCCTTCAATCTTTGAATGCTCAGTTTATCAAAGCGCTTTAGATGAGTGCATGTCTTTCCAAGCAGCGAAACACACTCATCTCTCAAAGAAACACGAGTGCTTTTACTTTGTTCACAAGAGTCGACACTGACGCATTTAAACAACACGTAGTACAAGAGGACACGGATCTCTTAAATAAAGCTCACTGCAAATGGGCTAAACTTCCGCCATCCAGGGCCATGTTGCATTTAAACGTTTTAGTGTGGGTTATTTTTATTTGATGTAGTCAGTGTCTGTGTCTTTCGTTTGAAGGAGTTGACAGATACTGGCAGTGACAAATACTTACAGGTACGGTACAGCACGCATGACGTGTGTGACAGTGATTGAGTTTATTCATTTCTATATATGAGAGCCAGATGTGTGTTTATTTCAGCATGAAGTAATGCTGTAGTAACCAGTGTTATAACTTGTGCTGGTGCTGATCAACACACACTAATCCTGCACACTGTCAGTCAAACAGGCTTTCAGGTTTATGTGAATTTGTATTCCTCATTCACTTTGCAACTCACTGCACCGTTGTAATATATAACTGGGTGAATGTCAGTGTCGAAGACATTTTTGGCTCATATTGCACCCTAAATCAAAAGAGAAATTATTTTGCTGAATTTTTTTTCAATGCTTTATTATTTTTTTATTAAGCATATTTTCCCCCAAGCATTCATTACTGTGACTGTTCAGATATTTTACTTTTATTTACTTTTACTGTAATATGTTAATGAAAATCATGCCTAGAAACGCTGTTTTATGTATTTATTTCTTTATCTATCAGTATAAATTAGTGTTATTTAAATACTAATATAGCATTTTTAAATTAGCGTTTACTTTTATACTTTCAATTTTTGTTTGCTTATTTTTTTACGTGCTTTTGCCAATTTAATTTTTTTATTATACATATACATTTGTTTAGTTTTTTCAATCCAGTTTATTTTAGAAAATGTCAGTACTTAATTTATTATATTTATTATTTTCCAAGGCAACATTTCTAATTAACATTACTAATAACGTGTGCATATTTTAAGTCATCTAATAGTATTTATTTTATTTCAGCTTTATTTCAATTGACAAAAATGATTTTTAATAGTTTTGGTTTTAGTTAACAGTAACAACACTGGTAAAGATTTAAAGCAATAAATACTACATTGTTTGGATGTATTTTAAAGTATAAATTTATTTTTATTTTTCTTCTTTGTGTTACAGTAATGAGATTTTGAATACATAAAATCCTAATAGTCCTCAAAATAAGTTCAGTTTTCTTCACATGAAATAGTTAAATTTTTTCTTTTGATTTTTGAGGTGATATTTGACATTCTTGATGTAACTGTGAAATTAATCCAATAATATAATATTTTCTACTTTTGTGCAATGCTGAACTATTTTAATGAATGATTTTGCTGCAGTTAATGAGCTTTGCATTGCATAACGGGTTCATTGAGTTCTTTTAAATGTTTCTAAATGCTTTGAAAATCTGTTCAATTCTAGGAAATCAGAAAGTTCATCAAAACAGTTTCAGAGAAAATCAAAAAGACACGTGACAAGTACGGCATCAACGACAACGGAACGACAGAGGTGAGAGCTCAGCTTCATATGAGTGTGTTTGTGTGTTTATACGCTTGTGTCTGATGGCCTGTTTTCTCATTCATTACAGCCTAAAGTGCTGTACCAGCTGGACAGGATCACTCCGACCCAGTTGGAGAAGTTCCTGGAAACCTGCAGGGACAAATATATGAGGTAACAGAGTGGTACACAAGCTCTAATTGCACTTGTTCGGTTCGGTAGAGGGATGCTGATCTAATGAGCTGTGCGTAATCGGCTGCTGTGATGGGCGGAAAGAGCTGCACCATTACTGACCATGTCAGGCTCTTTCCAGTTGTGTAACGCTTATGCAATGACTTCTATGGCTAAAATGAGATCCTGAGATGATTTAACCGCTGTTGAGAGGCAGAAATGGTTTTAACGTGATTTGTATGACGCTCAGGGCGCAGATGGAGCCAGGCTCTGCTGTCGGGGCTCTGTGTGCTCAGAGCATCGGGGAGCCGGGAACTCAGATGACCCTCAAGACGTTTCACTTCGCTGGAGTTGCTTCCATGAACATCACTCTGGGAGTCCCGAGAATCAAAGAGATCATCAATGCATCCAAAAACATCAGGTGACTTCATAAACCCTGATACACCTGCACTGTCAAAAAATTCTGTAAAGTTTACGGTAAAAAACCAGCAGCTGTGGTTGACGAAATTTTACCGTAAAAAATACGGTAGCAACATTTTACGTTTTACAGTTTTAACTTAAATTTACAGTTAAATACCGTAATTTCATTAACTGATATAATGTTAATATACCAACCTATTGAAGTACTGAAATCAGTTTTGTACCTTTGTAATACACTGACAACCAACAAATGCAGGTGGTGATGAGAAAGTCACATGATGAAACAAAGCCCATCACAGGTAGCTTTTAAATAATAACATATATAGAAGGTGCACAGTGTCATTTACACAAACACTAAACACCATCATGGTAACACACATGAAATTAAAATAATGCAATAAACATTAATTTAACAACATTAGGTGTAACTTACAACCCTAATGTACAAAACTGATAAGAATAAAACTAAGAAGAAACACTTTTTACGGTTATTCTCTGTAAATTATACATTCTTTTTCACTTCTAAAAATGGTATACTACTGTAAAGTTACATGTAATGTTCAATACAGTTTTTCACCAAATATAGTAGGGGAATTTACCGTTTAACGGTTTTTACTGTAGCATTTTTACAGTCTTTTACCGTTAAATTCACTGTAATTTTTTACAGTGTGGAAAACCTGGAAATATCAGGGAATTGTGTTTTCCAGCCTTGGAAAAGTTTTTTTTTTTTTTTTGTGAGTAGAATTTCTTTATAGTGAATATAACTTTTAATCATTTAGTATAATAAATAAAAAAATGTTTATTATTTATAATTATATTTATAAGCTCCAAGGCTGGAAAAGTAGTATAGTGAATTTTTTATTTTGTTTTAATTTTATTTTTAATCTAAAATAAAAATTATAAATCATTTATAGTTAGATTTATTAATAAATTATAATTAATATGATTTGATTTATATTTTTATGTTCTTTACTCCCTGTCCATATCTCAAAAATATGGAAATATTTTTATTTTATATACTCAACTTTTTTTTTTTTACTTTACTATTCTTTTTTTCTTCACTATTTTTTGATATACCTTTGAGTACCATATAAATACTATGGTACAAGTATGGTAATGTGCTATGCTATTAACATCTGATATACCATGGTTAACACTGCATAACATTATTTTATAAAAAGCCATAACCATAAGCCAACCTCAAATCCTTTAAACAGACCTGAAGCTGACCTGTCAGATGAAAAAAAAAAAAAAAAAAAAAAACCCTGAAACAACCTTGACAAAATGGCAATACAGAATTTCTAGACTCTAGAAAAGACCCTGTGAAAATTATAGACGTGCAGGTGACTGTAAGTGAAGCGGCTGACACAAGTGCCATCGATTCATGAGAGTTTGATCTCGACCCCTGAAGGAGGAAAACTCATTTGTCAATCAGAGGCAGAAGCCGCGGGCGGTGAGGACGGCCTGTCTCCTCACGGTCGGGTGGAGGATGTTGGCGTGCAGCTCCAGCGTGATTGCTGCTGTTGACACTTCACAGGTGATTAATGGCTCCAGTAACTCAAGTTCTTATTGCTAATGAGTCTCTCTGTGTCTCAGTACGCCCATCATAAGTGCCAACCTGGATACTGATGATGACCCAGACTTCGCTCGGCTGGTGAAAGGACGCATTGAGAAAACTCTACTGGGAGAGGTGCGTGGAGTTTGACTTGTGCTGATTATTAATACTGCATTAGTATTGCTATTGTTCATGCTTCCTGTTAGGAGTGAAATTAAAATGCACTCGATTGAATTAGATGTGCATTGAATTAGCGACACCCTGCCAATCACACAGAACATGCCAGCTGCAGAGAAGGGCATTTAATACACTCAAAGCACCTCAACAAAGCCCTGGCAACCACCCTGAACACCATTATAAACACATAGCCATGCATTAAAAACACTCATAACCAGGGCTTGAAAACGGAAAAAAATTCAATCGGTTCACTCCGAGCAGAATCGATATTTTATCGTTTCTGTTCCTGCGTTCCTCTGTATTATTACCGGTTTGAGTAGAAAAAACTACTTTTTCTTTGCCAATAATAATAATAAAGGACAGCATTTTCTTTAAACAAAAAGAAAAAAAAACAGGAGATCTGGTATCTTAACCCACTGCGCTTAGTCATAGCCAATACAGCATCATCCTTTCTAGATTTTGGCCAAATGTAGCCTACTCAACAAAAGAAAAAATCAGTTAACGTTTTAAAGACAAAGTATTTTTTCAAGGTATTTAAAAATGTTTGCTTCATTGTTAAACAATGCTACTCGTATAAAATTGCATTTTGAGAGGAAAAAAAGTCGCGTATAGGCTCACATCGCCTGTCAGAACACCATGCCACCTGCAGAGCAATGCATTAAATAAACTCAAAACACTATAACAACCCCATAGCAACGCCCTGGCAACTACCCAAAACATGCCAGCTGCAGAGCAACGCATTAAATTACACTCAGAACACCTTAGCAACCCCATAGCAACGCCCTGCCAACCACTCAAAACATGCCAGCTGCAGAGCAACACATTAAATTACACTCAGAACACCTTAGCAGCCCCATAGCAACGCCCTGCCAACCACCCAAAACATGCCAGCTGCAGAGCAACGCATTAAATTACACTCAGAACACCTTAGCAACCCCATAGCAACGCCCTGCCAACCACTCAAAACATGCCAGCTGCAGAGCAACACATTAAATTACACTCAGAACACCTTAGCAGCCCCATAGCAACGCCCTGGCAACCACCCAAAACATGCCAGCTGCAGAGCAACACATTAAATTACACTCAGAACACCTTAGCAGCCCCATAGCAACGCCCTGGCAACCACCCAAAACATGCCAGCTGCAGAGCAATGCATTAAATTACACTCAGAACACCTTGGCAACGTCATGGCAACCACCCAGAACATCATACTGTATCAATACATTGAAAATACTTTGAATACCTTAGCAACTGCATAGCAACACCCTTGCAACCACTCAGAATGTCCTAGGATTGTGGAAGTGAAAATTTTTGCATGAACAAACAGCACTTTTACTTCAGAAAATGGATTTGTTTTTGAAATGCAGTGCAGTGTGGGAAAATGATGGCCTCTCTGGCCTGTAGCATGTGATATTTTTCTGTGTTTATATTCAGTATGCGCATGATTGAAATGGGTGTCAGATTGTTTGTAATGAAGGGGTGCTGAATAACCTTTGATCTGAGTGAGTCTGAATTGCAGGGTTCTGCATCGAAATGCCTTTCATTTGTGTTTAATGTCACAGAAACTGCTCCAAAAATTTGAGAGGAATATAAAGTCATTATAAGGCTTTCAAGGAAAAGTAGGATCCCTTTTACCTAAATTATAAAGCAACTTTGAGCATGTCCTTTGTGAAGAAACTTATACCAGTTTTGAAAACTTTCACATTACAGTAGACAGGAAAGCAGTGCATTATTTTTTTTGAGAGAGAGCCAGTATGTTGGTGGTTTGTGTATTATGTTGTGTTGTTGTTTTCAGATTAATCAGTGAATTGACTGATTGTTTCCGTCAGATTTCCGAGTACATCGAGGAGGTTTTCCTGCCTGATGATTGTTTCATCCTGGTGAAGCTGTCGCTGGAGAGGATTCGTCTTCTGAGGTTGGAGGTAACGGCAGATTGATCATAATTATCTGTTAATGACAGACTGGAATTCAAAATGATTCTTCCAGCTTCCGTGTTTTTATCGGTCTCTGGATTTTCACTCATTTATTTTGATAGTTCTGCCATTGTCATTACTGTATTTTCTCTCTCTGAGCAGCTGTTCCTGTTGAGTGATTTTAAATGACTGATTTTCTTGACACACAGTGATGATCCCCCTCTGCAGAGGTTTATAGAGTCGTATTGTTGTCGGTTCTGTTCAGGTGAATGCAGAGACGGTGCGATACTCCATCTGTACGTCAAAGCTGCGGGTGAAGCCAGGCGATATCGCGGTTCACGGAGAGGCTGTGGTCTGTGTGACTCCCAGAGAAAACAGCAAGAGCTCCATGTACTACGTCCTGCAGTCGCTCAAACAGGAGCTTCCTAAGGTCAGTCCTGACGCCTCAGTGTTGGACACTTGACCCTATTTCCACCATAATCGTCTCTATAAACCATGTACTATTGGGAAAAAAAGGTCACACTTTATTTTAAGGTCCAATGCTCGCTATTATTAAGTTGTGGTTGACCGATATTGGTTTTTTGACAGCCAATGCCAATATCTTGGAAAGCAGGGTGGCCGATATATAGCCCATATAATTTTATTTAATGTTAATTAATATTTAAGAAATTTTGTGAACAGGAATTCCTATTTTCGTGCGCTTTTCACTTTCACATTCGCGATCTTGTCGTCACGTTTTACAAGAAAAGATAAATGTCTGTTTTGCTTATATCTATACACCTTTCATTTTTTGAGAATAAAACAACAGATGGATTCATTGTTATTCTTAATTAAAAAACACAACTACAAGACATTAGTAGGCTGCAATGACAATTTCTTGCATAATATTTATTAACAAAAACGAATAAGACGAGGCATGGCATAGGACACATCACATGCTGTATTATATACCGACTAATAAATTACAGAATGTTTAGCAAACACTGAGGAATCAAATAAATAATAATAATAAAAAAAAAATTAAGGAAAGCCTCCATAGCGTAACGTGAGGTAAAAAGCAAAGATAAGTTTTTCAAAAAGAAAAGTAAAACTAAACTGGCTGTCGCTGACAGGGCTTGCATGTTTTTTTTTTTTTTCTGCAAGAATACCAACGTTCACGTTCTCTGGTTTAAGAAGCGAGCTTTTACTAATCCTCCGTTGCGCTCAGTCCGCGGCGCGCACCTTCGCTCTGGTGCTGACGCAGCGAGTATAAATAAACCAGGCTCTACTGAAGTGCTCGCGCTGAAAGCGCCTCTTTTCACGTGTTCAGTGAAATCTGAAAAATTTTGCTCGCACACTATCAAAAAATGGTCGCAAATGCCCTGGTCTACTGTTAATAGATCTCTGTGTGTGTGTGTGTGTGTGTGTGTGTGTGTAGGTGGTGGTCCAGGGCATCCCTGAAGTGGCGCGTGCCGTCATTCACATCGATGAACAGAGCGGCAAACAAAAGTTCAAACTGCTGGTGGAAGGAGATAATCTCAGGGCCGTCATGGCAACACACGGCGTCAACGGCAACAGAACAACATCCAACAACACATACGAGGTACGGACCGCCCACAGCCCAGTCTGACTGTCAGAGATACACACACACACACGGATCGAGCTGGTCACTTTCCTCAGTGTCTCCTTCAGAGTGTGACATTTAAACAGCAGTCTCTTACATGGGCAGCACTTCAAACGGCAGTGTTTTTGCATTTAAATGCAGAAGTGAATCCTTTAAATCACATCATATCTGCTGAATGAAATACTTGACTGGTTTCTTGCTTCACATTTTACAAATGAGGACAATAGAAGCAATCAAAATCAACAAAAGAGCAATGATATGCAAGTGCTATAACAAGTCTCAGTTAGCCTAACACGGTACACGTAGCAAGGTTTTTTTTTTTTTAAATTATGTAATAAATAAAAAAAAAAACTGAATAGAAAAAGAATAGAGCAAGCTAGTGCTAGAGGCTTTTTTTTAAGCTGCTGATTCTAAAAATGTCCAGTTTTGGTGGAGCTGGTCACACTTTCTCACAAAGTATGATACATTTCATAGCATTTTCACTTTATACAACCATTTGTAAGGTGAAGAAGTCTTTATTTATCCCTTTATTGGCAGACAAACACCGCAAACACATGAATCCTGTCTGAATCTGAGCCACATTACAACAATTTGTTCAATTCTCAGCCCATTTTCACATGCATGACGTTATTTTTAGGGTTGCAAAGTGGTAGAAAATTTCCAGTAAATTTCAGGAAACATTACAGAATTTTTTCCAGGATAAGGTTTCTGTCAGTTTCTGAAGCCGTAATTATTTTATGCCATATATACACACACACACACACACACACACACACACACATCCATCTGTGGTTGTTTTACTGCTTCTATAAAATGACAAAATATTATAGATTTTGTGAAAAAGCTTATTTATTTATAAACTCATGTTAATTGTACAATGAGTATTTTAATAGATTTTTCCACTCTGCAAATTGAAAGTTAAATTTAAATTTTTTTTTCAAATCTTCTTTTTGTCATTAAAACCCAAACATTTCACATCTGACTGCTTTTGTTGTTTTGATAAGTGCATTGAAGCCGATACATAAGCAATTTGAAAAATCTTCATTCTTATTTTGTAAAAACTGTACATGGAAAATTTTTATTGATATTTTTGAACTCCACATCATCAAATTAGGTAATATTAGGAGTAATATTTCTTGCAAATCAGCAAAATTGTTGTTGTTTTTTTTTTTCCAAGATGCACAGCTGTTATGTTCAGCTTCTCTGTTGTGTGTGTGAAGATGTTTATTGGTAGTGTTTATGATGATCTGTTCATGTTCTTCAGGTGGAGAAGACGTTAGGCATCGAAGCGGCGAGATCCACCATCATTAACGAGATCCAGTACACCATGGTAAACCACGGTATGAGCATCGACCGCAGGCACGTGATGTTGCTGGCGGATCTCATGTCTTATAAGGTGAGAGTGGCTCAGCTGCTGAACGAGGTTGTGAAGCGATAAATCATTATAATGATGTTGAGTGATGGATTCATGACTGTGAGTGAGATGAGAGCGTCTCTTGGGTCGTAGGGTGAGATTCTGGGCATCACGCGCTTCGGTCTTGCCAAGATGAAGGAGAGCGTTCTCATGCTGGCGTCCTTTGAGAAGACGGCGGATCATCTGTTTGATGCGGCTTATTTCGGACAGAAAGACTCGGTCTGCGGTGAGTGATGAGCAGAAACGCGCATAATGACAGAAAAGATCAATTCATGAGCAAAGAAGTGACACGCAGACTCAATCAAATGAAGCCTCTCAGTTGCACTCCTGAAAAATATTCCTATGCTATGAATATCAATAATTATTCTAATTGAATTGATGTAATGATGTAAGACTGTTTTAGGACCTTTTTTGCATTATTCATACATTCTTCATTCTCAAAAAGTAAATAAATACATTTTAAAAATGCAAACTTTAAAGTTTAATATATTAAAAATAAACAAAAACTAATAAAATAAACTATGTATATAAAACTATATACATATAATATGTTTAATTTTAATATTTCAGTTTTAAAGTATTTTCACATAATGATAGAACATTGTTGCACTGCCTATAATTTATTAATAATGTAAGATTCACCCTGCAATTTTGTTGTTTTTAGCAGTGCACACTGAGATTTTCCATATTTTTAATTTTATTTTTCTTTAATTTCATTTTTTGGTCACACTTTATTTTGAGTGGCCTTAACTACTATGTACTTGCATCAATGTACTTATTGTGGTCATATTGCAAAACACTTTTTCTGCTATTGATGTGGGATACGGGTAAGGTTAAGGACAGGTTTGGTGGTATGGGTAGGTTTAAGGGTGGGTTAAGGTGTAAGGGATGAGACAACATACTGTATGTAATTACAGAAATTAATTAGATGTAACTACATATAGGTATTTTTAAAATATAAGTGCAATGTAAAAACATGTATGTACACAATAAGTGCATTGTATCAAATGATTCATTTAAATGTAAGTACATGTTAAGGCCACATAGTATAAAGCGGGACCCATTTTTCAGTTTATTTTTATTTTTTGGATGTCAGCTGTTGTCTAAAACTGAACTCTTTCCCCTCTCTCGGTGTCGTTCTGCAGGTGTCTCTGAGTGCATTATAATGGGAATCCCCATGAACATCGGCACTGGACTCTTTAAACTTTTACACAGCGCCACGAAGGAGCCGAATCCCCCACGCAGGCCTTTGCTCTTTGACAGTCCTGATTTCCACATCCCTCTGGCCCGATAAACTGCCGTGATGTGGAACGTAACGAGCGTTTGCTGCAGATCTCCAGCTGTTCTGCACCTCTTAGGTTTTTGTGCCTTTAGGGTTTTTTGGCCTCACCAAAACAGTGTTTCCCATTTGAAACGGTGAGAATGATGATCTGATGAATGAATCTCCAGTAAGACTGAAATCACTGATATTATCTTGATGATAATAGGCGTTTATGTTGGGATTCTTGTGAACGTTCAGCCCTATTATTTTCTCATTTGAGCTTGTTTTTTACTTGTTAAAGGCTAAGTAATTAAGTTTGAGGCACTTGTATTTATAGATTAGTAATCAAATCTAATTTGTGCGTTTGCGGTTTTGGTTTCGTTTTCATTGTGAAAACAGGCATGGCTGACGTCCATGTTTAATGTAAATATGTATCAGGTGTGAATAAAATGTACATTACGACACCAGCAGCACATTGCTTCACGTTATTTATTTTTGGTGCATTATAAAAACTGTCAGATGCTGTGAATGCATGAGACCCTGCACATTGCATGCTTTTGCACATTGCATGCTTTTACACATCAAGCCGCTGAGATTCATCGCAAAAACAGACAAATATGACGCTCCATCCTGTGATTTTCTGAAGTCATTGCATGTTCCTGTCCATCAGAGCATGCAAGTGCCCTTAAAACACACCTGTAATGGAGCGTGAATCTGTTACAGACGACAAAAACAAACACAGCAGACCACCTTTAACAAGCACATTTTCACCCTGTTTAAACTCATTACTTCATTGTCATTAGCATGAATCATTTAACAGTCCCAGCTGTTCATCACAAATGGTTTCGCTCTAAAATAATGTTCAAACATTTCTATATAAAGTCCACACGAGGAAATCAGTTTGCCTCTAAAGAGCAGAGCTGCCAGTGGAGTATTTACAGTGTCCTTCTCTAGTAGTTATTATTCAAGACTTCAAAAAAACTTTAAGAAATAGTGCCAACACTTTACTTGAAACCTTCATATATAATGCATTATAAAAGTATTTTGAATGCATTAATTATGCCTTCTAATGTACCTTATTATGCATTGTATGATAACATGAGTAATTGTGATCAGAGTTATAATATGTTACACCTTTAGAAAGTATAATGCAATAAAACGCAACAATCTCAAATGTAACAAGGAATCTGCAAATGTTATAATGCATTTTCATTTTGGTTACAGTTGTTTATGCATTATATTGTGCATAATGAATACTTATACATGCATAAAGGCATCAAGTAACATAACTAAAATAGTTCATAGAAAAATGACGTTATTTGTCATATGAGATGGGAGGAAAAACTATATTTCAAAACTTTTGCATTTGCTTGTAAAACATTTGTTCCCTTAAACTTTTGCATTCTAGAGTTATAGTTAACTAAAACTAAAATTATGATATCCCTTTTGTTACTTAAAATATACATATTAGTGCTGTCAAATGATTAATCGCATCCAAAATAAGTTTGTTTACGCAATATATGTGTGTTCTGTGTATGTTTATTATGCATATATAAATACACACACATGCATGGATATATTTCAGAAAAATGTTATTTTTATATATTAAATATATTTATAATATAAATTATATGAATATAAATATAGATGTAAATATTTTCAAAATATATACTGTATGTGTGTGTATTTATATATACATAATAAATATACACAGAACGCACACATATATTACGTAAACAAACTTATTTTGGATGCGATTAATTGCTAAATATATAATGTATATATTTTAATTCAGCTAGTTCCTGTTGCTACATCTATTTTTTAGTTTAACTTGATGTACTAAAGTAACTAAACCTAAAATTTAAATGAAAAAATTAATCAAAACTATATTAAAAAAAGATTAAAAAATAGCAAAAATTTAATTTTACTAAACCTTTAAAAAACATAACTCAGAAATAAAAATAAGTGTTCTTTTAGTATTATTGAGATTTATATTATTCAGTTTTATAGCTTTAATGTTTAATATTTTGAATTAAGTAAATACGCATTTAATTCAAAATATTCAATAAATAATAAAAAACGTCCCTCAGAGGAAGCATTGAAATATTATTTTTTCTCCCATGTATTTTTTTCCATCTCCATGTCGCTTTAGGCTCAGTGCTTGCTTTATTTGTGGACTCTGACAGCCTGTGAACTGTTGTTTTATGTAGCGGCAGATTTTGCAGAATTTCTCCTTTTGTGCTCTGCAGAAAAAACAACGGCATCTGTGTTTGAAATGACATGATTGTGAGTAAACAATGACAGAATGATGGTCTTTGCGCTCCTTAAGTGAGGTCAGTGTGTTGTGTTTCCATTGTGCTGCTCATGAAGCTCCAGCTCGTCTCTTTCTCGATCCGCATCTCCCATCGTGGATTTGTTATCCTGAACTCATCCGACAGCAGTGCTGATGATCTTGAGGCTGTGTTTGCTGTCATCAGATCACATGACGCTCTCATCGGTCCGTATAGAGTTTATTTGACGCAGGAGCTGCTGGACGGAAGCTGAGAGGAAACGGTTTTGACGTTCTGCTCGGCGAACGCCGTGGATATCTCCAGATCTGCTTGTGAAGACGTCAGCGCCGGGTTCTGCTGCGGGTTGGCGTTGTTCCTGCTGAAGGCCTCTGTTTTGAGGTGTCTGGAGAAGTGCACGCTGAGGTCGGGCCGCTGAACGGCGCCGCTCTGCTGGACGGGACGCCGCAGGTACGCAGAAAGAGTGGCCACGCAGTTCTTCTTGAAGTTCTCGTTCATGAAGGCGTAGACGATGGGGTTGTTGAAGGAGTTGGAGAAGCCGATGGCCTGGACCACAGCGATGATCATGTTCACCGTGACCTCGTCGTAGTTCTTCTCCAGCTCGTCTGAATGAATAAGACACATTTTTGATTCATTAGTTAAAAAGTTTTTCCTTATTGGACAGCTCATATTAACAGTTAATCACCAACAAAGGTTATTTCATCTGTTTCGATCTCAGTTTGAGAATCAAACAGAAGGAAATCATAAGAGTTAGCTGAAATCAGATGGGAAGGTAATGTTTACAGGATGGATTAACGTTTGAAAATTTTAAAAAAATTAAGACTACCATAAATATTAGAATTGTAATTTCACAGTTGTAATGTAATATAAAATATTATAAACATTTTAATAAATATTATTTTTAGATATTATTTTACAGTTAAGTATTATTATAGTAATATTGTTCTACTGTTTTGATTTAGTAATTTATATTTGTAGTATGTTATTGCTACTAAAAATATTATTTTTAATAATTATAATAAGCACTGTTATTAATCATCATTATTGTTGTTGTTGTTATTACTTTGTGTCCAACTTGTGCAGACCTACATAATTATTACTATTGAAAAATATTATTATTTTTTAATAACCATAATATATAATCATAATATTTTGGTTGAATTGTGCAGTCCTACATTGTGACTTTTTACTATTACGATATATATATATATATTGTGTTTGTTGTTTTTTGTTGTTATTTATTATTGTTATTTATTTTTTTATTATTACTATATAGGCATATTGATACATAATCACAAAATTTTGGCCAATTTGTGCAGCCCTTACTACATAAATTTATTACAAAATCAAAATAATTATTATTATTAATAATAATAATAATTGTTGTTGTTGTTGTTAGTAATTATAATAATATTGTTTTATTATTATTAATATTATTTTGTAGTTATATTAATAAAATTGTGCAGCCCTACAAAGCAGCACAGCAAACCTGGATTTTTATTTTTACATTTTTTTTAATCAAAATATAATATCAGAAAAATTACTATATATATATATATATATATATATAAATAATGCACAGCCCTACACTAAGACTAGCTTATTGCAAGTGTCATTTCATTTGAAGTGTTTATTCACAGTGTTGAGTGCTAATTAGTCTCTCAATTCGGTAGTAATTGATACTGATTGAACTGTGCCCTAACCAGATATAAAGTGATAAAAGCATAATAAGGATCCAAACCAGCCACACTCACAGCAACTAGTCAGCCTATGTGTCACTGTGTCTGGTTTAGGACGCAGTACCAGTATTATTATTTACAGTAATCTGTATTATTTTCAGGAATTTCTGAACTTACGGTATGGTGCTGTTGTGCTCCAGCAGCGAGAGGAAATCATATAAAGCAGAACCGTTTGACCTGTTTAACCCGGTGCGTGGTGGCTGGTGTTCGTCTAATGATTAATCATCTGGGCTGTTAACGCTGATTGTGGGTTCAGCCTCGAATACGAATGACCCGGACTGTTACTGAGACGCCACATAACCACAGGATACTGTAATTACACCAGCTGCCGTGGTGTGATCATCACACTACATTTCAGCTCATTCACACCGAGCTGCTGCGATTTCTGTTCAGAGCCATTCAGCGTTCAAGCCTTTTATTCTAACACATCATGTGACACCAATTACAGGAGTAAATGCTGCATTACACACTTACTGTACTCAAACAGCATGTGCACGATATGAAACGGAGCCCAGCAGATGGTGAACAGCAGGACAATAGTGATCATCATTTTGACGGCACGTTTCTTCTTCCTGTTTGAACAACAACAAAATGCAGCTCTGAAGGTGTTTCTGTAATTTCATGACAGTTTATTAATAGAAAAACTCATTTACATGATGCATTTTGCTTATGTCGTGATGAACGTCTTAATATATATTTATATATAATGCATTAGTATTTTGAATGCCTTAATTATGCATTGTAATGCACCTTATAATGCATTGCATGATCTCGTGAAAAACTGTAACTGCATTTATAATACTCATCTATTCACTGTTACAGCTTTAGACAGTTTAATGCATTAAAACATGACAAACAACCAATTTCAGATGCAACAAGAAATCTGCAAATATCATAATGCACAGTGTAATTAATTAGATTAAATCAAATAATAATTTTTTTTTTTACTTCATTGCCATAATTATATATAATAAATATTTAGCTAAATTGTGCAGCCCTACAAACAAGCAAAGTCCACCTTTTTTTTTTTTTTTTTGGTAACCTCAAATGAAATTTTATATCAGAAAAATTGCAATTAAGAATTTTCCCCCAAATTGTGCAACAATTTACTAATCCAAGGAATCTCCAAATATTATAATGCACTTTAACTTTAGTTTATTTAGCTTTAGTTTAATTATTATTTTAATTTAGGGAGTTATTTAGTCTATTTATGAAAAGATACTGCATTTAACACATTATGCATACCTAAATAATGCATTTTACATAATGGCTTCAAAAGTCATTTTATTCCATATTATTCAGCAAAGAGCCTGATTTTGACCACCAGAATTTGATTGTATGGAAACATGTAATGTTGTTAGGTAAAATGTGAAAAGTGTTGTCTCGGAAAGCTATAAATGAAAGCCATCTTGAAGGTGAAGAAAGTTATTTGCATTTTATTGTCCTATTTAATTTGGAAATGAAAACTGAAAATGATCGTAAAATTGGTGGGGAACATGCTGACAGCAGGTGTCTTGCCTGGAGATTTTGTTGATCTCTCTGTGGTTCGTGGTGCTGAGGACGGAGGAGTCTCCCACTCGTTTCCGGATCCAGAGCTCGATGCCGATGCGGCTGTAGAGGAAGAGCATGGCGGCCAGCGGCAGCAGGAACAGCGCCACCATGATGAAGGTGGTGTAAACCTGACGGTGCAGCAGCGAATGCCAGCGCTCCTGACAGCACACGTGATGATGATCGTACAGGAAGTCGTACTTCACCTGAGGAACACAGATAAGAGAGTAAACCTACTTGGGATTCACACGGAGCATGCATGAGTTTAAAGCTGCTGTAAGCTATTTATTTTAGAGTTGCATGCATAAAATGTTCTGTTCAGGAACTGCTGAAATGTGTCTTCTAAATAAAGTCAACCCATGCTCTCTAACTGTCAATCTTTTTATGTTTAGATATTTTTCAAGAAACTATGTGTTTGGTGGAAGTTGCAAAATTACTGAAATTGATTATAGCACCTTTATTGTGATTGTAAACCACGTTTGAAGCAATAGTTCAGCCAAAAATGCAGAAAACTTAAGAAAACATTACTCACCCTCAGGTTATTTAAGATTAGGATGAGTTTGTTTCTGCATCAGATTTGGAGAAATGTATCATTTCATCAGTGTCTCAGCAATGGAGTCTCTGCAGTGAATGGGTGCCGTCAGAATGAGAGTCCAAACAGCTGATAAAAACATCATAATAATCCACACCACTCCAGTCCATCAGTTAGCATCTGGAGAAGACAAAAGCTGAAATCCATATTATTAATCCATAATAACGCTTCCTCCAGTGAAAAAGTCCATCTCCTGTTGTCTCTCACATCAAAATCCACCCATGGATTAGTTTAGAGCTGTTTTGTCTTGTAAACACTACTTGATTTATGCAGATTTCTCTCCTGATTCAGACCAGAACACTTTTTCACTGGAGGAAGCGTTATTATGGATTATGGACTCGTAGTTGAGTTAAAAACGTCTTAATGATGGATGTGTTTCAGCTTTTGTCTTCTCCAGATGTTAACTGATGGACTGGAGTGGTGTGGATTATTGTGATGTTTTTATCAGCTGTTTGGACTCTCATTCTGACGGCACCCATTCACTGCAGAGCATCCATTGCTGAGACATTCCTCCAAATCTGATGAAGAAACAAACTCATCCTAATCTTGGATGGCCTGAGGGTGCAGCACATTTTCAGCAAATTTCCATTTTTTGTCTGAACTACTCTTTTAACTTTGAATCTAGAATTGATGTGCATATTCATCTTATTTATCATGCTACACTATTCTGGGACTACTGTTATGACACTTTTATGATGTTTTTGTAACTTTCCAAACTCGACAGACGTTATTAGATGGAAAAATCAGCGTAAAGTTGTTCAGACGCGTTCTGCAGCTGTGAAGAGCACGAGGGTGAGTAATGACTTGTTTGGTGAACTCCGATAAATCAATGAATAACACATGAACTTTTGCGATAAGACTCTCAGAAGTGAATCTCTTCTACCGTCACCCATTTTTTCGTCTTCAAAGATTTCAAGGGCAGACTGATGTGGCATCAGTATCTTTGATCTGCTGACGGTCAAGCTTGACTAAATTATCTTTTTCACATGTCAAAGCAATTAACCTTGCACTTGTTAAATGCTATTGGTTAACTGTGATTGTAATTAAACACTTAATCTGGCTGTTCTCTCTGTTTATTTTGTGATGTCACTCACCTCTAGCTGTTGCACAAAGAGCATCGGTGATCCGACCATGACAGCAGCGATCCACACCAGCCCTGAACAGATGTATATAAATCAGATCATTACTGGGTGCTGTCCCATGAGCCCGTGCTGTTAATGATGAACAGAAATGCAGCGCTGCGTATACATGAACCTATCAGAGGATACCCAGACAAAAGCCCTCGAGTGAACACTTCATATTTACACATGCAGATGAGCTAATGCTTTCACTGCATTGCCCAGCAGAGAGAGATTTACCTGTTTAATGATGGTCTTCTGCTATTATTTTCTCCACAGGGGAATTGATTTTTAACATTAACTCATTAAAAACAGACCTGCTGTGAGGTCATTAACTAGTCATCAGTGTGCATTATTACAACTTTAAAAAAATGTTTAACAGTAATTACCCATGTTTCTGCAATTATTTCCAATAATCAGAAAATTGTGGCAAGAAAATTGCACCAAAAGATCTAATTTATGTCTGCTCACAAATGATGTAAGTAGTCTCCATTTGCTCTGTGGAGCATAATATTTATTATATTAATAAATATTATGATCAGTACATAATATATATATATATATATATATATATAAAACATTTTTTAATTAGCAATGCTTCATGGGTATTGTAGTTCTTTCTCTCATTAAAACAGTTCAAAGTTTTGTACTTTTGTCTAATTTTTAATGCTGTGGTTCACTTCATAGCTGCTTTTTTATGCTTTTAATGTTTTAACAAAGACTTTTTTTAAAAAATCCATATGAGATAAAATGAATGGGAAAAAAAAATCTGGAATTAAGGCCACTGAGAAAGTGGTCAGAAACTGTTGTAATCTATAAAGAATATTTCAAACACTTTGAAATATGTGGACATTTTTTAATAATTTAAGAAAATTCTCCATATCAGCCCACAGACCTCCAAATGAACACCTTTAGAGATCACAGCAGTAGGTGGATTTAATGACATGTTCTCCATCCTTTAGTAATCTCGATACGCTGCAGTGCATGATGGGAGTTACTTTAGACAGATCATCAAGAGCTTCAGAGACATTTGCTCACTTACCTAAACCAAGCTGCCTTCTGAAATGACATACGAAAAGTAAAAGGGATTTGTGATGCCAATCTGAATAGAAAGTCGTTTCAGTGTTGCAGCAAGTTAATACATTTTAATGAAACTTTCTTCTTTTCTTAAGAATAACCGGTGAATCGTGCACAATAACACCAGGAGCGTGCATTAGAGTCAAATCTGATTTCATGTTGACTTTTAGAGCTTGATTTTCTGCAGGTTTATTTGAATAATCGAGCAGACAGGGATGAGCGTGTGGGCGTTTGACCTCACCTAGCATCCTGTAGGCTCGTTTGGGCGTGTACTGCCTCTTCATTTTGAGCGGATAGACGATGCCCTGGTATCTCTCGATAGCGATGCAGGTCATGGTGAGGATGCCGGTGACAATGGCTGTGGTCTGTACAAAAGGAACGGTCTTACATACTAGAACCCCTGCAGGTACAACACAAAAACACACAAGATACACACAGCGTGAACACATGAAACACACTTTACAGTAGTGCTCAACTCATACTAGACACGCCTGACGTTTATAATACAAATTATTGATAGTAATTTAATAAAATGAGCTCTTATTTCAAACAGTACTTACTCAAAATCCCTAAAGAAATTTAAAACAGAACATGTTTATTATGAATTCTGTTAATCGGTCAAGTGGACTCAAGTATTTTATTTCATTTTATGAAATTTTATAATATTTGTAATTTTTGTATTTTCCATTTTCATTTGAATTTAGTTAAAGTTAATTAGAGTTTTAGTAATTCTGTTGTGTGCTTTTGTCCTTTTTAGTAATTACTGTAGTATGTGACTACATAGTTTTTATATTTTAAAGTTGTAGTTATTTTAATACTTTAAGTTGCTGAAATAAGATATATATATATATATATATATATATATACACACACACACACACACACACACACACACGCACACACACACTTTATTTCTGTTGATGTTTATATTATTTAAAGTAACAGAAATATTTTTATGGTTTTAGTACTGGCTGATGCATCTAATCACAAATAGCTAAATATCAGTGTATCAAGTGTTTTTTTTTTAAATTGTACAAATTTGTTGTCATTTTTTAAAGATTTTTTAATTTCTTTTCTTTATTTTCTATATATATATATATATATATATATATATATATATATATGCAAGGTTTTTTTATTATATAATAAATAAAAAGAAGACACAGTAAGAATAGAGCAAGCCAGTGTTAGAGGCCTTTTTTGCTTTTTGTTAATTGTATATTAAATAAAAAGAAAACAAATTGATAGAATACAAAAAGAATAGAGAAGCTAGTGTTAGTTTTTTTATTTTTAATTTTTAAAGAAAACAAGCAGGTAGTAAATAATTAGAGTGCAAGTCTAAAAGGGGCAAGTTTTTTTAAAGAATAGAATTGGAATAGAGAGTACTAGAGTTAGAGGGTCAAATAAAGATGGAAGAGATGTGTTTTTAGCCGATTCTTGAAGATGGCTAAGGGCTCAGCTGCTGGGATTGAGTTGGGCAGGTCATTCCACCAGGAGGAACATTTAATTTAAAAGTCAGTGAAAGTGATTTTGTGCCTCTTTGGGATGAACAATAATGCGTCGTTCACTTGCAGAACGCAAGCTTCTAGAGGCACATAAGTCTGAAGTAATGAATTTAGGTAAAGGGGTGCAGAGCCAGTAGTGGTTTTGTAGGCAAACATTAATGCCTTGAATTTTATGCGAGCAGCTATTGGTAGCCAGTGCAAATTTATAAACAGAGGTGTGACGTGCATTCTTTTCAGCTCATTAAAGATTAATCTTGCTGTCGCGTTCTGGATTAATTGTAAAGGTTTGATAAAACTTGCTGGAAGACCTGCCAAGAGAGCATTGCAACAATCTAGCCTGGACAGAACAAGAGCTTGAACAAGGAGTTGTGAAGCATGTTCTGAAAGAAAGGGCCTGATCTTCTTGATGTTGAATAAAGCAAATCTGCAGGACCGGGCAGGTTTAGCAATGTGCTCTGAGAAAGTCAGCTGATCATCAATCATAACTCCAAGATTTCTGGCTGTTTTTGAAGGAGTTATGGTTGATGTGCCTAACTGGATGGTGAAATTGTGATGAAACGATGGGTTTGATGGAACCACAAGCAGTTCTTAGCCAGGTTGAGTTGAAGGTGATGGTCCTTCATCCAGCAAGAAATGTCTGTTAGACAAGCTGAGACTCAAGCAGCTATCGTCAGATCATCAGGATGGAATGAGAGGTAGAGTTGAGTGTCATCAGCACAGCAGTGATATGAAAAGCCATGATTCTGAATGACAGAACCTAGTGATGCCATATAGACAGAGAAGAGAAGTGGTCCAAGAACTGAGCCCTGAGGCACCCCAGTAGCTAGATGTTGCGACTTGGATAACTCATCTCTCCAAGATACCTTGAAGGACCTATCTGAGAGGCAAGACTCAAACCACTGGAGTGCGGTTCCTGAGATGCCCTTTGCCAATAGGGTTGACAGGAGGATAACCGTGGTTAACCATTTCAAAAGCAGCGGACATATCCAGCAAGATAAGTGTTGAAGATTTGGAATCCGCTCTTGCAAGTCTTAGGGCTTCAACAACTGAGAGCAAGGCAGTCTTGGTTGAATATCCACTTCTGAAACCAGACTGATTGCTCTCGAGGAGGTTGTTCTGTGTGAGAAAGGCAGAGACTTGGTTGAACACAGCTCGTTCATGTGTTTTTGCAATGAAAGGAAGAAGGGAAACAGGTCTGTAGTTCTCTAAAAGAGATGGGTTAAGGGTGGGTTTCTTAAGTGGGGTTATACGAGCCTGTCTAAATGCTGAGGGAAAAACACCATTGTGAAGGGATTGTTAATGATGTGAGTGAGTGCAGGTACAACTGCAGGAGAAATGGCTTGAAGGAGATGAGATGGAATAAGATCAAGCGGACAAGTAGTGGGATGATTAGAAAGGACGAGTTTAGAGACTTCTGCCTCAGAGAGTGGAGAGAAGGATGTGAACCAGTGTATGTTTGCTTGACAGATTGTGGTGTGCACTGATGGTTTTAATTTTATTAATTAAGAATGTGGCAAAGTCATCAGCTGTTAGAGTTGATGAAGGAGGGGGAGGAGGAGGACAAAGGAAGGAGGAAGATGTTTTTAAGAGCATGCAAGAGTTAGACGAATTATTTTTTTATGATAGTTTGTTCTTTTAGCAGTGGAGACATTAGCAGAGAAGGAAGAGAGGAGTGACTGACACACATTAAGGTCAGTAGAATTTTGTGATTTGATGTAGGTTACGTCGAAAAAGATGACATATATACCCTGACCATTAATGAAATATCACTATTTCATACATGATAAAAGCTCTCAGGACATGACGATGTTGAGAAGATGTTTGTTCTTTTATGCAACTCTTAATTAATTGTACATTTGTAGATTAAGTTTGTTTTTTTTGCTTTGATAACACTAACAAAGTCATATATCATTTGCAATTGCAGCACGACCAGCCATCAAAGTGATTTACTGCAGAAGAACGTTTGTCCAGAGGGAAGGAGAGCAGCACAAAAGCCTGAATTATTGAGGATTAAAGGTGCGTCACTGAACATTGTGCTCCATTCACATCCATTGACACCTATACTAATGCAGGAGAGCAGAAACTCAAGCACACGGTGAAGAAAGTTCGTTCTCGCTCAGTGCATAGAATACAGACTTGTATAATGTACAGTTTTATGGGAAAATTAGCATGCTTAAAACCTGTGCCGCTGCATCAGTCGTAGATCACATGACCTGCATTTGTCTGCACTCTCATTGGTTGTCACCATGACATGAAGACACACTTGCCAAAGCGTGCTGTTGCTCACTACAGTGACAGTGAATGTGTGTTTCCATACGGGTGTGTATATTTTTGTCTAATGACTTCTTGCTGTAATATTAAACTGTGTTTACATTTTAAAATTCCATGTTTTAATGCATTGATAAATATAACAATGAGAGAAACAAATGTTTGCTGTGTATTTGCTCCAGACTTCTCATAATCCTACTTTAGATTCAGACCTGAAGCATCACTTTAATTAAAGCCCACAGGAAAACAGTCCTTATAAAACATTGAGATGCTGTCCGACGGTAATAACATGAGTTTTTAAACATACTGGTACTGATTGATTGCCATATTTGTAAATCATGGTATTTACATTATATACCAAGGTACTTTACATAATACTCTGGTGCTATCTGACATGCCGCAAAAAAAATAGTACTATAATAGTATTATCATGATACTTTTTGGTGCTTTTGCATATATGAAGTATATATTTGTGTGTGTGTGCAGTTCTTTACATGATACCACGGTGCTATGTGTGTACAGTATATCTATAGAGAGAGAGAGTTTTGGATAGTTGACAGCACGTTTTTCAGTATTTTCATATGAAAATATACATTAATAAGTTAATGTATTCAATACATAAATATATATATTTGATGATCTCATGTTTCACCATTTTTAATCACATTTTTATGGTCACTAGTAAATTTGAAATGCTCCTACAATTTAACAAATAAGTTTATAAACCTACCAATATTCCATATAGCCTCTTAATTAATATGATCTCATAAAACAACATGTACGGTATGATAAATTAGGAAAATGTTTAGAAATTAAAAACATTGACACTGAATGTGAAATATTACAGTTTAGCACATTAAAATATTAAATATTAAATGTTTTAGGTAAAGTGTAATAAAATGACGTTTGATTTATGTGCAATTCACAAATAGCATAAACTCAACCTCTATATTATTCTATAGAGGAAAATGTGTTTTAGATGCGCCACCTACTCATAAGCATCTAGTCCTGCAGATTTTTACAAGTTGTTCATTGCGTACTCTAATTAATATGAGCTCATAAACTGTTGAATTATACATATGTCTAAATAGTTTGAGGTGAAGAATACAGTAGCATGTCATCGCAGGACAGCAGGTTTCCAGTGTTTAACTCTTCTAACCTGTCAACTACCCATCGTCATATTTTGTTGATTAACGACTAATTAAAGTGATTCTGACCTCCCAGCCACTCAGAAGAGATGTTCTGCAGCAGTGTGAACGGGATGCAGAAGAAGGTGATGAGCAGGTCGCTGACGGCCAGAGAACAGATGAAGATGTTGGTGGCGGTGCGCATCGCGCGTTTACGCACCACGATATAAACCACCAAACTGTTCCCCACCAGCGCCAGCGCGAAAATAATCACGTACATCACGACAAACGTGGTTTTGGCTCCGGCTGGGAGTTCTGGGATGTAGACCAGAGGCTGGATGTTGTATGTGTGGATGAATTCCTGACGGGAGAGGTTGTAGTACTGCAGGAGTTCCTGGAGAACCTCCGGAGTGATCTTCGCCGTGGCTGTCATCTCTGTAGAAGAAGACATGTCGATTTCCAGCTTATACTGATCACGTAGAAAGGGAAAAAGTAGAAATCCAGTGATCCGCTGAGGTTTAGGGAACTGAGATGTTCTGCTCCTTCTGCTGCTCATACGCGTCTGTGGGGAGCGCCAGCGCGCGCTCGATAGTATGTACTGTATCTGACAAGATAGACTTTTTTTTTTTTTTTTTTTTTTTGGCCAACCTTGTAATGTTGCTTAAAGGTTTGATTCCAACCTCATTAATTAATCCCTTACGAAAATTAGCTATGATTTTACTACAAATAAAAGCAACAAATCTATAGTTAAACCATGGTAACCACATGGTTTTGCTACACTAACCATAGTTTAACGATGGTATTTGTTGTAAAACTGTGGTTATACAAATGATAATCAATACGCCAAAAAAAAAAAAAAAACATGGTTACTACACTATTACTACAATAAAACCGTGGTTAATTTTCGTAAGGGATTTTTTTATTTTTTTATTGATTTTTTACATTTCGCGTGTTTTACTCGAGATACGTCCTGTTACCGACAGTGTTGGGAAGTAACTAGTTACGTAATTTAATTACAACACTTTATTTTAAGGTGTCCTTGTTACAGTGTAATTATACATTTGTGACCCTGGAGCACAAAGCCAGTCTTAAGTCGCTGGGGTATATTTGTAGCAATAGCCAAAAATACACTGTCTGGGGCAAAATTATAGATTTTTATTTTATGCCAAAAATCATTAGGACATTAAGACATGATCATGTTCCATGAAGATATTTTGTACATTTCTTACCGTAAATATATCAAAACTTCATTTTTGTTTAGTAATATGCATTGCTAAGAACTTCATTTGAACAACTTTAAAGATGATTTTCTCAATATTTTGATTTTTTTGCACCCTCAGATTCCAGATTTTCAAATAGTTGTATCTCAACCAAATATTGTCCTATCCTAACAAACCATACATCAATGCGCATTTATTCAGTTTTCAGATGATGTATAAATCTCAATTTTGAAAAATTGACACTTAATTGACACTGGTTTTGTGGTCCAGGGTCACATTTAAGTACTGAGTAATATTAATTAACTATGTACTTACTATAGCCTAGTTAGTGTTAGGATTAGGGTTTTGTTTAGGGTTGCTTGCATGTAATTATGCATAATTAATTGTTATTATAATAGTAAGTACATGAAATGTGTGTAACAAGGACACCTTAAAATAAAGTGTTACCCAAAATAAATGTAATTGTAATCAGTTACAGTTACTGAGGAAAAATTGTGTAATTAAATTACAGTATACTTATGTTTTTCACACACACCCACATACAGATTTAATTGATTTCATTCATAAATTGCAGTGACTGCTCTAAAATATAAGACACCAATGTTTTAAGAGTTTAGGACACAGAACAGGACACATGCTTATTCAATAACTGTTTTATTTCTTATTTGAGTTTATGTATATGCTTTATATTTTAAGATGAACTGTTCCAAGGCATTGTTAGATGCCAGTGTTTCCTGTCATAGCTATGCAAAGATTTGATGTCAAAAACAGTATCATAGCTATTAAACTATTTCTTGTTATGGTTTTAAATTTGTATTTAACCTCAGAATGAAGTTAGTAAGTAAGTCTGATTTTGTGGTGGCTGTGTGCCTTAAAATTTAATTATTATAATCTTAATTCAAGTGATGAAGGATTTTGAAAGTGACAATACTCAGTGAAATAGTTTAAAGCATTAGAAATTTAGAGAAGTAATCAAAAAGTAATCAGTTACATTACTTCAATAAAGTAATTGGAATAGTTACACTACTTATTAGATTTTAGATTGGGTAACTTGTAATCTGTAACCTATTACATTTTTAAAGTAACCTTCCCAACACTTGTTACCAAAATACGGTAACAAACATATCAAATTTTCAGTTCCAAATTTCGTTATTTTCTACCACTAAACGTTAAATAACTTTCAAATTGAATTCCTAGGTTAAAAGTTATAGTAATGTAAAATAAATGTCAGATGGGATTTCAAATAACATTTCCAGTCTCATGATAACTAGACTAGCATGTTTTGGTACCAAATGTTGGTACTACGTAGTTATTTGGGGTTTCTGCGGGTCTTAAAAGGATCTTAAAGTTTGCCCTTGCACAAACTAAGGCCTTAAAAGTTCTTATATTTATAGCAGAAAGTCATGGTATTAAATATTGCATACGCTGCAGAAAAACAAGTATTTTTGTTTTCCAGTAAATCATTAAATTAAGATCCTTGAGATGCAAAATGAACATATGAAGTCTTGTTTTCTGATAAATTGAACAAAATTAAGTGAGCTTATGTTTAAAACAAGAACAGTCAATGGGGAATGAAAACTTGTTTTTGCTTTGAATTAAGTTGATTTCTCTGAGCCCACTGGCAGATATTCCTTCTTTTTTTAATCATAAACTTTCCATTTCTAATTTTTTTTCAAGTAAATGTATCTTTATTTAGGCCATAAATCGTTTGCACTGGAAAACAAGACAAAACTATAGGATAAACACTTTTTTTTTGCACAGTGATCGGGAAAAAGATAATTCTATATTCTAGTATTTAAGAGCAGCGCTATTTAAGCATTAAGCTGTTGTTTTTGTAATATTAATTAAAATGGAGATCTGTTGGAAATTACATTTTCAAACTTTTAAGCATTGCTAATACAACTCATTGTTTCCTCCCTAAACATTTAGACATTTAATAACAGGAACATTCTGTGTTTACAGGTCTAGTCACAGTCTGATAATGCAATCAGCAGATTGAGGCTATTTGTCTTCCTACCGTGTTGTGTGGTGCACTCAAAAAAATGATTTTCCAACACTGTTCAGTTTATTTAAAAAAATCATTTTCGTTTAGCACAATTATGTTAGGTTTCCCCTTTATACAACTGCATTGTGCTAAACTGACTTGAAACAGTTGCGTTTTGACTCAACTCAATATTTTCATTTTGAAGGAGCATAAATTATTTTACTTTTGTAACTAGGAAGTGGATTTCCCCTTCCCATCATGCTTTGCATGGCTGGATAAGGAGAGTAAATCTTGAAATACAATGTTATTTCAGGCATTTTTATTAAGATGATAACATTGTGAGACTTGTTAATGTTTAATGCTCTTTTATGTTTGTATTTAAAAGAGTTTCTGGTATGTTAGTGTTTTGGGGGGTTACCATTGTGGTAAAGTGTAGAGTATGTGCTTGGGCTGAGGACCTGCTAACATGAAGTAAAGTTGTTTTAATACTAAAGAAACAACTATGGGTATGCCACAGATGTAACAATGCCATGTTATGCTATGCCTAACAAGTTGGATAATGCCTAAAATTAAATAAATCCAGTGATAATTAAACTATATTTGATCATATTGAGTTGGCCCAACTCAATTACATTTCATCGCATGAAATAGTTTTTTATGAGTTGGGGCTACACATATTTATTGGATGGTAATCCTGCCCTTAATTAAATTGAGTTCATTCAATTAATTATTTTTTAGTAGGAATGACAATTTTTTTTTTTTTTTGTAGTCTTCACTGAAGGAATTTAAGTTTATACAACAAGATTACAACAAATAATTTCAAACAAATTAGATTTTGTTGGAAAAATGTAATTAAATTTCGTGGAAAAGTTTACTCTAATTTTTTTAAGTTCGTTCAACAACTTTTTTTTTTGAGTGTGGGTGGACATGGCTGTGTTCATTTAAATTTGTTGTGTAATAGTTTATCTAATATGTTTAATGGGAAATGTGCCTTTGTTGCTTCACAAAAAGTAATTTCCAATTACTTCTGTGCATCCGGTCTACATGGGCCAATTTATCACAGAGGAGTTGTAAATTGAGGTATTAGTGTGTGTTCTTCATGCTGTAGCATATGTGGTGATGGTACTTCAGAAGAACACACTACATGTGGTGCAGAAAATTACAGCTGAGTGCTCATGACTGACGTGCAAAAGACATACATCAGAAATGCGACGCTGCGTTGCAGTGGTTAGTTTAGAGTCATGACCTGATTGAGTCTTTGAGTGGTGAACAAATGTGCATTTACTCTCATGCTTTGTGTCGATGGACTTTTCTTTGTTTATTTTGGCCTTCGTATATAGCGCAATGTTGAATTTTAAAAATGCATGAACAAAAATACAATAAAGCAACAAGCATGCAACTGATATAAAGTCTTAGCATGTGGAAACTGTATGTTATGTGGTTTAGATTTGGTTTATAATCATTTCTCTTAAAAAATGTCATAACGTGTCAGATACTTCAATCTGAAGGATGTTTTCTAAGCTTTTAGAAGGGCCTCAGAGTGCAAACTTAAAGGTTAATGCATTTACTTGAACTCACGGCTTAAAATAATTCAAAATGAGTAGGTTGAGGTGTTTTAGTCGTCCTGAGCTCTGCTATTGGAGCTTTAGTCTGGCTTTGTTCAGAGTCTCCAGGCAACAACAGCAAACATCAGAGGAACACAGTGAACTGAGGTGAGCTGCGTATTTCAAAGTATTCCTAATAATAAGTTACACTACCTGTTCAAAAACTGATTATTGCATGAATGAAGACTTGAAATGAATTTTAAGAGAGCTTTTGTGTGTCTAAATTGCTAAAGTGATGAGGTATTGTCTGTGAAAGTACATGATGTTTGCTTTGTGTCAAAGGTAATGAGTGGAAATGCTTTTATCTCCGTGACTCCTGGTGAGCAGGACTGAGCATTTGGAACGTTTTTCATTTTTTCTTCCAGGGATTATGGAGACTTCGGATGAGCAGGTGAATGAAGCTCAGTCGCGGTCGGGCCTGCGGCTCAGTCCTGAGTCTGTGCGTCAGGAGAAAGAGCTGTGTGAGACGCCGGGCACGAGCAGGACTTCCACTAGAGGCAGGCTTCGCTTCGGGAGCCTCAGCCATCATTCCTTCTTCTCCAGACACAATCCTCATCCTCACAGAGTCAGACATATGCAAGGTGAGCCGCTTCGGATACATAGAAATACATTCAAAAACATGTTCATGCTTGCATTTGTCAAAAAGCTTTCAGAAATCTGCTCTGGTCAAGATCAGACACTTCTTATAATCATAATAACTTGATTATTTACACAATTACAAGAAATTAACAGGTTAAAGAGCTAGTTTTTCAGTGAGGTGTTGACTGTAATCATGCATGAGGATGGGGAACTTCAACATTTTGTAGTGTATTATTACATTAAAATATATATGAATATGTATGTACATCAAGCTATGGCCACACAGAAAGAAACATTGCATTTAAAATATATTCATATTCAGGTTTCACATTTGTGTGTGTGTGTTTCAGCACTTTCAGATATGTAAGAAAAATGTATCAGGCATGATTAAATTCATATTGTCTTTATATTGAAGCTCTTGTGTGTTTCATAGGTTTTTTTTAAATTTAATTTTAAGTATTTTTCATTTAAGGTGTTTTTCAGTGTCACATTATATAGCATAGGTTATATATAGGTTATATATCAACTCAACTATATATCAACAACTTATATATCAAGAAAAAATTGCAAAAAAAAAGAAAAGATTTTCAAATATCTAAACATTCTTGAATCAAGATGCATTTAACAAACATTAAATATCTGCCAGTGTGGTCATAAATATAGAGAAAACAAGACATTTTTTTCTAATTTTAAGCATAAACTCACTTAATTTTGATATATTTTTCCAGATAACAAGACTTATGTCATTTTGATTCTGAATTAAATGTATCTTGATTTAAAAATGTCTAGATATTAGTACTTGGAAAAAAAACAAGATGAAAATACTGAGGAAGAAAATAATTTTTACAATGTAGATAATTTCTCTTATTTTATGTAGGTCCAGGAACACCAGAAAAAATAATGTTTGTATTTAATGCATGTGTGCAAAATATGATTATTCAATCTCATCAGATTTTCTTCATTAGATGGAGCTGTCAGTCACTTGTAACCATTGTCATGACACTGCATTAGTGACAGAAAGTGTTGACACATAATGAGTGATAAAAGCAAGGAGAACATATATTTTGTGATTAAAAGCATGCAGTCGGTAAATGCCTGCAAGATTAATGTTTAGTACAAAGCATTTATTTCTTCATCCTTTATCCTGTTGTCACAGCACTGGAGACTCACTGCATGGTAAAATATGCCTGTAACAGCAGGACTCCTGACATAGAAGGCGTTTTGTGAGGTTTTAGGCTCTATTAGCATAATAAAGGCACCTGAATCTATCAAAATCCCCATTCTCTGAATGACTTTAATGAAGAGTTACTGCATAAACACACAGTTTGTCCTTGCCAACAAACGTGACGGATTTACATACTTCCAACGGCGAGTTCTTCACACTGACTGCAAGAAAGTGCGAATAAGCAGGTCTGTGTTTGAAAACCCGCACAGGTCTGCCCACAAGTTACTAATTTAGGCCGTATTCAATGGTGATGGAGTGAAATCAAGCACAAACAGGCCTCGGTCTCCTTGGATATTCATGCGGCGCTCTGATAGCGTGTGGTGAGGTGTTGCTTTGGGCAACAGATGATTTATTTGTGATTGAACGACACGAACATCTCAGACCTCGCAGATTCTCATCACAGATGGTTTCTTTGATGACTTTCCACCTACCTTTGAATATTTTCCTTTACTTTAGCAGCTGTTCATAAGTTTGGCTTACTGTAATCCTGTGAAGAGCTTCGGCCACAGCAGGCGTTCAATGCATTTTAATGCAGTTTTTGATCAGGCCTTGCATGGTCGCATGATCCCCCGCTGAATCCTGGGAGACTTGAAAGTCTGATCACATTTCCAGCACAGATTTCTAATGGTCTCCTCTTTCCGCAGGGTTGAATGGTAAGCCAGTTTGTACGGTGAATGATGACTGGTACGGCTTCACTCCGCTCTGCCCGCACCCGCTCATTAAAAGTCAAGTGTCTGGGAGCCGTTCTTCTGCGTTTCTCACTCCTGAGATCGGCTCGGATCGCTCTGGACCACGAGCAGGTACAGATACCGAACACTGAACGCTGCTTTTGTGTTAAACAGAGATACTTCACCCAAAAATAGTGCTTATTCACCCTGATGTTGCACCAAACCCATATGACTTTATTTCTTCAGGCAACACTAAAGGAGATGCTAGATTGAATATTCACAATCTGTCGAGCTCAGAAAAGCTTTTTGTGTCATTTTATGCGAGGAACTTAAATTTAGGTTATTGATTTAAAATCTTTTCAGTTTTATTTGTGATGATTAAACAGTTTGAGTTTTGAATGTTTCAGTTTTGGGGGGGTTTAAGTTTTTTGAGTGAAAACACATTTGATTAATTTTTTACTTTTTACAACAAAGAAAGAAAAATATGCATGCACATCTTTTTTTTTTTTAATCTACTTCTATTTGTTGCATGCATATATATTTTTCTTGTAAAAAGTAAAAAAAAAAAGTTTGACTAAAGTTTGACTTTAAAAAAAGTTAGAGAAAATATGCACATATAGAAAACAAAATAAATAGGAAGAGAAATAAATAAGAAATGGATGTGTATGTTTGTGGAGGTAGTTATATATGCGCATAATGAATGTTTCAATGTTTTGAATGTTTTATAGAGAATCACTAAAAATAAAAACTGGGATAGAAGGAAGTATTTCGGCATAAAAAATACATGCATCACATTCAGTATCACGAGAAACATACATTCTGCCAGATGTGTCCAAACCAAAGCGAATGAAGAAAAGGCCAAAATACCCAAAACAACTTGTTGAGATTTTAAGGCTTAATTTAGAATTAATTAATGAATTTATATATATATATATATATATATATATATATACACACACACACACACATATATAACACTGTTGCACAAGTTTCTAGCATGAATTGATACATTGTAACTTGAAAAAAAAAAATAATAAAACTAATGTTCAGTTACTAAATGTTTACTATATAATCAACTTAATTAACATTTGTTGATCATCCCCATGTTTGAGATGTGTGTGTTCAAGTTTTAGGTGCATCTTAATAATACATTGGCCTCTAGATTTAAGAGGCAAATATTGCAATGCTCATATCATGTCTCAGGCATTGAAAATCAAACATAAAGATGTAAGATTGTAGTTACTTGCATTGCTAATGCTAAACTTCTATTCCAATAAAATAAATCAATTCAAAAGCAGATCAAAGGTATTTAAGTTGTCAGAAATGATCATTTTAGTTGGACAGAATTAGTTCATTTAAAAAAAAATCAAGAGAAATAGGCTGCATTATTATTATTATTAGTTAGGTAAACCTTTGTAAAGTTAGAAAAACTGTTTTAAAAAACTTTTTTACTACCTACCAAGCCACATCTGACTACTAAATCCTCAAATATATATAGGAGGGTTTTTTTCCTTTTCGATATTCTCACTTCTGTTTCTTCTTCTTGCTCTCCTTCATCTCTCATGTCTTTCCACAGCACTGATTTCTGAAAGCTGGCGTGAGGAACTGAAGGATTTGGCCACTAAAGTCAGTCTTTCAGCGGCGGCTGAGACCCAGCAGGACAAGAGAGAGGTACTTGACCTTTTACTTGCTGTAGGCGTCACAAATGATGCATGAATTATATTCAGAACCGCATGAGCAGGAAGAGAGAAAGCAGTGTTTCTGAAAGGATGGAGTGATTCTCAGCAGAGATGATAGAAACTTCTCATCTTAAGAGTGAAGCACTCGGCTGTACCGCAGTAAAGCCCAGCACTCTTTATGATTCATCCACACAAAGCTTTATAGCTTCACTTTATTCCTACCATAACACCTACATCAAACATTTGTTTTTATGCTTTTAAATCACAGTGGCACATCCCGCATTGCAAAACACTGCTGTCAGGAGAGAACAATACACACAATCCAGATCTGCAGAAATCAGATCTATTCCTTCAGACTGTGTACAGTAACAGAGTCAGATATTAACCAGGTTTTGGTGTATAATGCAAAATAATTTCTTGTTACTATGTCAGATTTTATATATTTTGCATTCTAGGCCAAGATCTTGTGCATTTAAAAAAAAAAAGACTGGAAATCTGATCTGACCAAAAAAATAAAAAATAAAATAAATATAAAAATCAGATTTCATTAAATGTCTCTGTACACTGTAAAAAAAAGAAAAGAAAAAAAAAGAAGTTTGGCAATCAGCTTCAGCATATTTTTGTGTTTTCTCAAATTTAAGTTTTATAAACTTAAAATAAGAAGTTGAGAAAACTCAGAAATCTGCTAAACCTGGTTGCCTTAAACGTTTAAGTTCTCTCAACCAGCTTCAGCAGATTTTTGAGTTTTCTCAACTTCTTGTTTTAAGTTTATAAAACTTAAAAGTTGAGAAAACTAAAAAATCTCCTAAAAAGAGAACTCAAAAATCTGCTGAAGCTGGTTGCCTTGAACTTTTTAAGTTTGCACAACTTTTTATATATATATATATATTTTAGTAGATGGGTCATAGGTGTGATTACTAGTGAATGCATGAACTGATAAAAATGCATTTAATGCAATGCAATGCACAAAGTTTGTTTGTTTATTGATTTGATTGATTCACTGATTTGTTTGTTTGTTTTTTAACATTTTAGTATGCACTGATTTTATATATACTTTTTAAATTCTGTGATACTGATTCAAATATGATAAACTGTATTAAAACAAAGCAAAAATTAGGCCTATACTGCACTCTTATTAATAGCTGAAATCAAAATCAAATCAGCCAAGATATTTAATAAAAAACAAAGGCATGATTTGACTGATTTTGGGTTAGAGTTTAGATTCTAATATTCAGCTATTTTAAGGTCTGTGGCACTTTGTATGAACTATGGGAGTAAGTTCTGTTAAACTGTAAACAATTAGCAAAAGGTTTGCTCTATGAATGCAATAATAAGCATTTTCAAAAACTGGATACAATGAGCTGACATCACCCATCAACCATCAAACATTAAAAGGAAATTTAAAAGTGTAAAAGCAGTAACAAATTACTACAGCAGACCATGAATAACCCCAAAAACCTCAATTATTTCTGCAGAAATATTATGGACATATTAAATTAACCTGTTCAAATTTTGAACATGTCCATTAACTGGAACACTGTGATTTCAGTCATTTTAACAGATAACATATATACAACATTCCACTTTCCAGTAAACACGGCTAATAGGGATTAGAAGTGAAAAGAGGAGACCATTACATTTAAAGCATCCCTGCGAAAACAAACCTGAAAGAGTATTTGGGAAGAAAAAACGAGATATCCCCTTTGTGCATTCCAGTTCATTATCCTTGGGATATATTGTAAACTAAATCAGGAAAGCAGAGCACAAATATGCAGTGTATGTTGTCTTTTTTAGTATTGTTACAGCACAATGTAAAGGAAAAATGAAAATAATGAGGAAAATGATGCAGTGCAGTGAAAAGAGCTCTTCCATAGATGTTCTTGTTGTACCATGTCATTCTCCTTTTGTCTGAAAATAGAACATGAAGGAAAATGTTCAGCTCATTCAGTCAAACTGACAGATAAAGATTATTTGTATAGCACATCTTTATGATTTGAAATGATTTGTTTCTGTCTTTTTGAGCAGAACTTACCCAGAACTCCCATAATTTAAAATGCATTAGGCTCATTTGAAAAAAAGTGGATTGATTCACATGCATCGTGTATAACCTTTTGATCTGGATTAATATACATATTATACACTATATTGCCAAAAGTATTGGGTCACCCCCTTATAATGAACAAGTTTGACTACTTTAGTAATTTCTATGAGTACAAATCTTAATGTTAAAGCATATAATGATATTCTAGGAAATTGTGTGCTTCTAATATTATAGCAACAGTTTGGACAGGAACCTTTTCTATTCTAACATGACAATGCCTCTGTGTATAAGACAAGGTTCAAAAAGAAAATGATTGATTGAGTCAGTGTGGAAGAACTTGACTGGTCTGCAGAAAACCAAGTCCTAATCCCAGTTGAACACTGGCTCTGGTGTGACTGTAAATGCAGACCTTGAGCCAAAAACTCATCACCAAACACCAATGACTTGTACATATGGGTACAGTCATTTTAGACACTTCCAAAACTGTTGCAACAGAGATGGAAATACAATTTTTAAATACCTGAATTATGTTCCCATCGTTGTTGCCACAGATTTGGAAGTGCATTTTTCTGTTCTAAAGAAGGGGGTGCCAATACTTTTGTCTATATAGTGTATGTACAATTCATTGGTGTTTGTGATTAGTTTTAGGCTCAAGGTCTGCATTTACAGTCACACCAGAGCCAGTGTTCAACTGGGATTAGGACTTGGTTTTATGCAGACCAGTCAAGTTCTTCCACACTGACTCAATCAATCATTTTCTTTTTGAACCTTGTCTTATACACAGAGGCATTGTCATGTTAGAATAGAAAAGGGTCCTGTCCAAACTGTTGCTATAATATTAGAAGCACACAATTTCCTAGAATATCATTATATGCTTTAACATTAAGATTTGTACTCATAGAAATTACTAAAGTAGTCAAACCTGTTCATTAGAAGGGGGCGACCCAATACTTTTGGCAATATAGTGTATGTTATTGGAGAATGCAGCCAGTCTTTGTGTTTGTCTGTGAATAAACTCAAAGAAACTGTCAGATGAGGAAGTTCCTCGCAGGAAGACGCAGTATTCAGCACAGTCCGGCCGGATCATCCCTGCCTCGTCCTGGGGAGGGAAGAAGCGCAGCAGCAGGACTTCACACAAACAAGCCCAGCGATGGCAGACAAAAACCCTGGAGGGAGTGGAGCTCAAGGTAACCCACCTGTTCTGGTTTACTGCCCTCAGCAATCACATTCTGGAATGCATGCTGAGCTCGGGCACAGCACAGTTAGATAAATTCCAGCCTTTTTAATTAAAATTGCCAGTCTTAATATTGGTAAAGGCATAACCTGATTTATACGACAGATTGCATGTGGTGTTCAGGTCACGTCATACTTGCCTTAATTACAGCTGATTAAGGTTAAAACTCGATTGCTTTTTGAGCGTCCTCAGAAGATGTTTCTGTATGGAAGCACACTGCAAAATACTAAATAGCATTAATTCACCTCTTGCAAAGTGTTTCAGAACAAATTAAGTGCATCATGCTGAACGGACTCAAATAAAACACCAAGCAGAAATACACAGCCGGTCAGAAGTTTGGAATAAGGTTTTTTAGTTGTTTTTTTTTTTGGAAAGAAGACTCTTCTGCTCACCAAGACTGAATTTATTTGATCAAAAATACAAGAAAAAGCAGTAATATTGTGAAATATTATTACTGTTTAAAATAACAGTTTTCTGTGTGAATATATTGTAAATTGTAATTTATTCCTGTGATGCAAAGCTGAATTTTCAGCATCATTACTGCCATCACAGGAATCAGTTAAAATATAGTTTTAAAATGTATATTGTTAGAAAACAGTTGTTTTAAAATCTTACTGTTTTTACTGTATTTTTGATTAAATAAATTCAGCCTTGGTGAGCAGAAGAGACTTCTTTCTTAATTAGTCCAAACATTTGACCGAAATAGTATATTTGATAGTTTTACTCTCAATGCAATGTACAAGTCATTTTCTTTGACAAAATTGGAGTAAAAAGCATATTTATTGCACTTGCTGAATTAAGCATGCAATATGATGCAGATAACCATGTAGCAAACTGCAAATTGAAATTATGAAAATACAATGAAGTCTGCAATCCATACAGTGGATTATTAACAGATAATTAATTCAGAAAGCAGTGTGTCAGGACAGATCCTGAAGCTCTTCTTGTTTGCTCATTTTCAATTTAAGATATGATGAATATGAAAACGGGACACAGACTGCATGCCAAAGAAATTTAATAAGCAATTCAAATATTTAATTACCATTCCATAATTTCAATATTTGGTTAGTTGGTTTTCTTCAGTCCTGTGGGAATGAACTGCTGATATCAGTGTTCTCTCTCTCCAGGGTTATTCTCATTTTCATTCATTTTTATTTAGTTGAACCTGATGTACTAAAAATGGAAATAAAAATGAATAAAAAGCTAACACAAAAGACAACAACACAACAAAGATACTGAAACTTTGTATAATAATATCTCAATGCAATCTGTATTTCTCAGGTGCTGGAGCTCTTGTGTCAGATCCTGCAGACTGATTCTCTCTCGATGGTTCAGCAGTGGCTTTTGTTGGCGAGTGACAGAGGTGACCAATTTCCCTTTGATTTAATCGATTGATTTATTAGCAGTTAACCAAATAACTGACACATGGTGAATGTTTTGCTTTGAAGAGCATTTAAAGCATTCATGCTACTGTCCTAAACTCTGACAAAATGAAGCTTTTGCTGAGGAAATGTAAAGTGCATAACTTCTTTCTTCCCAGAAGACATGTACTGATGACTTCTAAAGGCTTCAAAGTTTGGTGTTTCTTTTGTGTAAAATCTATTGTTTTAATGCAACTTACAAACACTGTAGATATTCAGGAGATGCATGAAATTATGAAGAACCTGAGGAGAGGAAAATAATGTGCGCTCAAAAACACAGTCATAAAGTGAAGTGCTCAGAATATTTTAGCTTTATATAAATAAGTGACGTCCCTGTTGACTTCACATTGATCTTTGAAATAGAAAATCTTTGTTAAATTTAAAATGCTTGAGATGCTTATGCAAACATAAAATGCAGTTGCTGTTAATATTTGAACTATTATTTCATTGCGATTATGTAATCAAACACCTTCATGCATGTGCAACATCTCCTCTCTTGTAATTCTGAGAAAAAAGTCAGAATAAAGTCAGAACTGCAAGATATAAACTCTTTTGAGATTTGAGATGTAAAGTCAGGTTTGTAAAATATAAACTCAGAATTGCAAGATGTAAAGTCAGATTTGCGAGGGAAATTTGGAATTGCGAAGTTTAAAGTCAGAATTCTGTTTATATCTCGGACTTCTGACTTTTTCCTCTCAGATTTGAAAGAAAAATATCAGAATTGTGAGATTAAAAAGTCACAATCACATATGGTTTTATCCCTGACGAAAACAGGCTTGCATATTTCTGTGCGTTTAATTTGTCATGAGAAAAAACTGTTTCGTTTGCACTTTGCCACAATTTATTCAAGTTCCTCACGAGATCATCTCTTTAAATAATCACCACCAATAAAAAAAAATACATAATTCAGTACAAACACAGCAGGGCGGCACAAATAGTCCTATTAGTTTCCATTATGGAAACATCTGTGAGTTTAACACTTTGACACGGGCTGCTTGCGTCCTGCAGATTGTGCTAATGAAGGCTCATTAGATGTGTTTCTGCTCTCAGAGAAAGAGCTGGTTCAGGGGTTACTCCAGCAGGCCATGGCCGACTCCAGCTCTCTGGTCCAGCAGACATCTGGATCTGAACTTCTGCCTCTGACGTCTGAAGAGCTGCCTGATCACGTGTTCCTCGACTCATCTGTCAGCCGCAGGAAGATCAGGTGAGAGTTTCCAGCAGAGTTTAGTGGTGCTGTCTTATATTATTGGTAGAATACTGTTCCATCATCTATCTATCTATCTATCTATGTACTAATTACTCTCTCTAAAAAGTATTGCACTACTTATTAATTACTTTCTAAATCACATATCAGCCTCAACCAGTTCATCAGTACAAGGACAGACATGAAATGCTCTTTTTATTCTTTCAAATAAATAATATAAAATTGCATACATTATTCTTAAAAATAATGACCAAAGAAAGTTAGTTAAAACATTCATTTTAGCATTAGATGTTAATTTTTGATGTTAAAAATGTTTTGATGTTTTATGTAGAATTGTTCTGTACTATAAACAGTATTTAATGCAATTACATCAAGAGTAACTGTAATTAAATTACAGAAAAATTAAGAGTAATCCCTTATATTACATTTTCAAGGTAATTAAATTACACTAATTACTTAACAATGCATTACACTCAACATTGCTATTAACTAACAAGAAACTCTGATTAACAAATAAGCTAATCATACTAATAAATTAGCAAATCAGTACTATTTTTGTAAATACTTCTCAGAGAAAAAACTAAAAACAGTTTCATAATGCAAATGCAAAATTAATTCTACAGTGCAAAAAAAATAAATTTCTTACTCAATTTTTCCCCCTTTTTTGTTTTTTGTTTTCTTTTTTATTTATCTATCTAGAAACTTAAATCAAAATTAAGTGAGATTCTGCTTAAAATAAGCAAAAATATGTAATTGAGGTCAGAAACATAATCTTATAGTGTTTTTTATGACCCTGTCGGCAGATATTTTTCTTGTTTTAAGCATAACTCACTTAATTTTGACGTTTTTAAGAAGACATAATATCTGAAGTCATTTTGCTTTTCAAGTAAATATCTTGTTCTAAGAATTGTTAATTTTATTTGTATATATTTGACAAATATACAGTAGTAAGCAAGCAACATTTTTTGCAGTTATTAAAGTGGTAACTGACTAGTAATGACCAACTAATACCCTGATAAAAAAAAAAAAAAAATTGGTATAGGAACTATTTTCACTCAGAAATCATTAGTAAATTTCAAAAATAGCAAAAAAATTAGAAAAAAAGCAAGTAACATAAATATAACCATTTTTAACTTCATTAAAAGCATGATAACTCTCTAATAAAGTTGTCATTGTAAGCGTTTGAGGGTTTTGTAATGGTTGTTTTTGGACAGTAATTCCTTCTGAAGGATAATAACTAATAGTAAACTAGTAGTGCTATTGCTGACTAATTTGTTAATTGTAGTTTCTTGTTAGTTAATATTAGTTACTACAATGTTAATACTGTGTTACTCATTTGTTCCTGAGTAATTATTAATTAATGATGGAGCAGTATTCTGAAGTATTACCCTATTTTTCTCATCATATGGTGATATGACTATGATTATGAATGTTTCAAGACTTTATTATCTTTCTTTTGCACAGGTCACATCCCGAAGAGACATTACAGGACAAACCAGGTGAGGCGTCTGTACTTGTGTCAGATGTATTGTGTGCTGATGTGAACTGGAGTGTTATTAACACGCCGTTGTCATTCTGAGAGGATTGAGTTCATGACTCCACGTGGGCTGCTTTTGGTAGAGAAGAGTAATGTTACTCTCAGCTTTTATTAAAAGACAATTTGGCTCCGTTTCAAACTCTAGTGAGTCTACCGCCTGCATCAGGGCTCCTCATTCCTGCTCCTGGAGAGCCACTTTCCTTCTGCATCTCGTTTCAGATGTGCTTCGACACCTGGCTGGGATTTTCAAGTCAACTCAAAGACTTTGATTAGTGGAATTAAGTGGAACTAGAACTAAACGCTGTAGGAAAGTGACTCTTCATGACTGGGATTGAGAAACACTGTTTACATAGACAGCTACACTCTTAAAATTAAAGGTTTATTTATTGGCATTGAAGTTTTAACATTCATATAACCTTTGCACAAAATGTTCTTTAGATTATTCAAATGTTCTTTATGTTAAAAAATGGTTCTTTTCTAGTGTTAGTAGATTTTTAAGGATTCTGCCCACATTTTTCTCCAGTTTGCAGACTGGAGGAGTCGACACTAGTAGAGTATATTGGACACAGACTCTGGTTTTTAGTGTCAGACTATGATTCCATCCAGTCAGAGAAGATCAAACGTGTTTGATATTTTGAGACAATCTTAGAACATACTTTGTTTTGATCTGTCCTGTGTCTCCTGTGCACATGTTTCTGTGTTTGTTTGTTGTTGGTAGTGTTTGCTCCTCTGTAACCGTTTACAAAGTTGGCTGTGATGCCTAGTGTTTTAAAATCTCTTGTGTATTCCAACCTTAAAGGAATAGTTCAAAATTACAATTAAAATGTGAAAATTAATCAGATTTGGAGAAATGTAGCATTCCATCAGTGTCTCAGCAATGGATGCTCTGCAGTGAATGGGTGCCGTCAGAATGAGAGTCCAAACAGCTGATAAAAACATCACAGTAACCCACGCCAAGGAAAGACAAAAATTCTGAAAATCCACGCAACCAGCACAGAACCAGTAAAGCTTAGAGGAAAACCCCTAGAAGAAGTGGAGTGATTCACATACTTAGGGAGCATCATCAACAATCAAGCAGGCACAGACGCAGATGTCAAGGCAAAAATTGGGAAGGCGAGAGCAGCATTCCTCATGATGAAAAATGTGTGGAACTCTCTCCAGCTTACAACACACACCAAAATTCGCCTCTTCAACTCCAATGTTAAGTCGGTCCTTCTTTATGGAGCAGAAACCTGGAGAATAATTAAAACCACTATCAGGAAAATACAGACCTTTATCAACAGCTGTCTACGCAGAATCCTTCAGATCCGCTGGCCAGACACCATCAGAAATTGCGATTTATTGCAGAGGACAAACCAGCTTCCAGTAGAACAAGAAATCAGGAAGAGGAAGTGGAGATGGATAGGGCACACTTTGCGAAAACCAAGTACAAGCATCACCAGACAGGCCCTGACGTGGAATCCACAAGGCAAGAGAAAAAGGGGGAGACCTAAAAACACCTGGAGAAGAGACTTGGAGGCAGACACCAAAGAGATGGGGCACACCTGGAAAGAGCTGGAGAAAATTGCCCAGGACCGCAGACACTGGAGAAAAGTTGTCGATGGCCTATGCTCCGAGAGGGGGGAAAAGGCTTAAGAAGAAGAATCCACACCACTCCAATCCATTAGTTAACATCTTGAGAAGACAAAAGCTTAAACAAATCTAGCATTAAGACGTTTTTAACGCAAATCCGAGTCCATAATCCATAATAACACATCCTCCAGTGAAAAAGTGTTCTGGTGTGAATCAGGAGAGAAATCTGCACAGATCAAGTAGCTTTTACAAGCCAAAACAGCTCGAAACAAATATGTGGCTGGATTTTGATGTGAGACTTTTTCACTGGAGGAAGCATTATGGATTATGTATTCAGATTTTAGTTAAAAACGTCTTAATGTTGGATTTGTTTCAGCTTTTGTCTTCTCCAGATGTTAACTGATGGACTGGAGTGGTGTGGATTATTGTGATGTTTTTATCAGCTGTTTGGACTCTCATTCTGACGGCACCCATTCACTGCAGAGCATCCATAGCTGAAACACTGATGCAATGCTACATTTCTCCAAATCTGATGAAGAAACAAACTCATCCTAATCTTTAATGGCCTGAGGGTGCAGCACATTTTCCGCAAATTTTCATTTTTGGGTGAACTGTTCTTTTAAGAAAAGTAGACAGAGCCTCCAAAATGCCTGATCTGGAGTGGGCAGCAACCAAGAGAGTCTATTATTATTAACAATCTGATATATTCTAATAAGTACAAAAACAGTAGAGAACAATGGGTAATGCCATATACACTGTTAAAAAAAAATAAATAAAAAATAAAAAAGTTGAGCCAATTTAAAAGTTTAAGGCAGCCAGCTTCAGCAGATTTTTGAATTTTCTCAACTTATTTTTTAGGAAATTTCTCAACTTTTTGTTGCATAAACTTAAAACAAGAAGTTGAGAAAACTCAAAAATCTGCTGAAGCTGGTTGTCTTAAACTTTCAAGTTTGCCCAACTTTTTTTTTACAGTGTATAATAGGACTGAACTAGAGCTTTTTCAATATTGAATGAATTATATTTATAGTTGACATTGCTATCAAGTCATCTTGAATTGTTTTTTTCTCACACATTCAGTGTGAAGCATTATGTTATTGTCTTCTTGAAGGATATGTGCAATGCTGCTCTAGAATATTCTGATAAACATAAAAAAAAAAACCCAACAACAACAAAAAAAAAAAAACAGAAGGCAAACAATCCATTTTTAATTGGACTGACCTATTTTAACAACATCACCTATGTTTTGGAACAGAGCTCTTGTTTAGCCTTCTATCACCATAGAAACTTTAACAACTAATGAAAAATCAAGTTAAAGATATCATTAGATCAAATTTTGTGTTTTGTGGCTCATAGTTTATATTTGTATCTTTGAGGTTTGCATCTACACTCAGAAAAAAGGTACAAAAGCTGTTACTGAGGCAGTACCTTTTCAAAAAGTACACTTATTTACCCCTAAAGGGTGCTTATTAGTATCTTAAAGGTACATATTAGTATCTAAAGTGTAAATATTAGTACTTAAATGGTTCATATTATTACTTTTTGAAAAGGCACTGGCCCAGTGACAGCTTTTGTACCTTTTTTTCTGTGTATGTGCTAGTGATCTTCTAAACTTCGACTGATCCTGTGTTGTTAAATATTATGATTATTTGCATTTTTTTAATGAATTTTTTTTAAACCTTTTGAAGTGAAATCTAAATTCGAGGTGAAATGCATTTCACCTTGTAGAGAGAACTTGTCTGATGTTAAAAAATAGAGAGATGCATCTTTATACTGTGATATCATGATAAGTAAGATATTCTGAAAATAGCTGCCAATGAAGCTGGAATCAAGTGAGCTTCGTTCACTAGACAGAGGTCAGATTCTAGTAAACAAACACTCGAGTGCTTCTGTTTGTGGTTTCTATAGTGATGTATTACAACTAAATGACTAGTGTCTGTACAGGTCATATCAGCTCAGACCGATGCTCTGGGTTTCTTCAAACTCAAATTACTGACTGATGTCACATTCTCTGGATGTTCTCTGGATGTCTCTGAGCGTCTCTTTCTGTTGTAGAGCGGATCGGAGAGGCAGAAGTTCTCACGCTGTACCCAGAAAACACATAATGCTGCTGCTGTCATGAACACAACATTTGCATCTCATGAAGTAATTAGCTCATTTAGCATCATAGTGCAATGCAATGTTAATTTTTCATTTCTTGTTAATAAAGCATACAAACAGGTATTTTTCTTAAGCGTATTTATTTTCTGTGGGAGTCATGTCTCTTGTGAAATGCCATGAGTCAGGCAGCAAATTAAACAATTTAGACAGTTTAGAGCTCGAATAACAATATTTGCATGGAAGATTTAATATACTGTAAGCGCTTTAACACAAATATGAGCTGCACATTTATTCTAGAAGATCTTAAATTTCCATTACTGTGCATTATTATAATCACAGTTGGTATATGGTATTAATTTAAAATACTGTAAATTGATAATCATGTTGTTTTGAAACCAGAACATTCAATTAAAGTATTAAGTTAAGCAAAAATGCAAATTCTGTCATTATTTACTCATTAATGTTATGTTGCTTTACACTGTTGAAACATTGTAGCAATGCTGCATTTGCTTTGGCAACACAAATGTAAAAATATTTGCAATGCCAATAAAGCCCCTAAAAACTGAAATGTAAAACTACTCGAGAGTTTTCAAAGTCACTTGATTCACTATGATTTTCAGTGAATAGTGACCTAAATTTTGATTTATTTATATACAGTATATATATATATATATATATATAAGTTTGTGTTTACATAATATATGTGTGTGTACTGTATATATTATATAAAACACACACATACATTTATATATAATATATTATATAAATCTTGCATAAATATGAATATACATGTAAATATTTCTTAAATATATACATGCATGTATGTGTATTTATACATATATACAGTACACATTATGTAAAAACAAAAAAAAATATTTTGGATTTGACAACTCTTTTATATGTATATAAAATGTATACATATATATATATGTATATGTGTATATGTGTATATGTATACATATATATATATATATATATATATATATATATATATGTGTGTGTGTGTGTGTGTGTGTGTGTGTGTGTGTGTTATTATTTTTTGATTAACCCTTGCCTTGCTTTTTAAAAATATTGGATTCAATCTTTTTGGCAATTTGTTTTCTTTTAATTAGCATCGTAGGCCTCATTGATCTGAGCTTATGAGTTAAAAAAAAATGCATTATTTGTTCATAATTTTGGCAGCCTTCACTCAAAACCTGAAGTACATGAGCTCAGATCAATGAGGCCTGCGTGAAATTTCTATTTTTTTTTGAAAGGCTGATCATTTTTAACTAAGGAACAACAAGTGTAAAAGTGTGGAGAAAATCCCCCCCCCCTAAAAAAAAGTACTAAAATGATCCACTTTTTAGGGGGTGTTATACTATGTGTGAGCAAAGTCAGTAGTTTTAGTTTGAGCTGATGTTTTCAGGAGAAAATGACTCAACCTGCTATAACAACATGCTTTCTTTGTTCATATCACAGTCCAAACTGTTTGCTCTTGCATTGTTTGACTCCATGTTAAAATCTCTGAAGCTTGTGACAAATCTGAGGAGAGTTCGAGACAATATTGATGCTCTTCTGAAACTCGTGTGAGATTGCAAGGGTTTTCTCATTTGAGATGCAGCAAACATTTAATCTCATCTGCATTCAGGACAAACAGCAGCGCTATTGTTTTATTTCCCACGGGTGAGTTAGTGAGCAGCTGCTGTTCTGATCTGCTTCTGATTCTACATACATGTAACCACGGCGACAGGCTCAGGCTTGATCGTGCATTGCATCTGTTGCCAAAATAAGAATTTTTTTTTTTTTTTGTGCAAACTGTCCACCACTGAAAGCACAATCTCACTACGGACGTTGTGTAATGGAGGGTTGTCATCTTCACCCTTTCATTTCCATTCATACCTCATTATTCAGACCGTATAATCATCATATATCCCTCTGTAATGAGGTGACATTTTTCTGTGATTTTAGGGGAGTGAATAATGAAACTCTGCAGAGCGGAGCATCAGTGGCATGCTTTATTCTTTCTTTAATTGAATTGTCAGTTTCTAAACTCTAGCTCTCAGATGCAATCAGAACGAGTGCTGAGAAATCAGAATAAAAGCGTCCCAGACCGACCGAGCGCATTAGTGCATGAATGTTTAAAAGCAGCTCTTTCTGTCAGTGCACTGAAGTCTTCTACAATCACAGACAGATTCACACTCTGGCCATCAATATAGAGCTCAAACGGCTCTGTTTCTCACACAAAGGCTTATGTAACTTCAGAAGACATGAATATTAGTCATATTTTATCTTATGGCTTCTCACAGACTGTGTTTGTACCTCAAAGGGAACTTGTTTCAGACCCAATACAGTGCATTTAATGACCCGGGACAAATGAGCCCTCAGAAGTGCACACTTCAGTGTACACTAAACCCAACCTCATGCACAAATCCCTTCTGGAAGCAGCAAGAGATGTTTTGCTCTTTTGCAATAATGTATGTTGTAAATGTTATATTGAAAAGCTTCTGTTTCACTACAAGAGCTCAGGGACTGAATGTATTGGTTTGATCAAAGGTGGGACACTAATATGTGAATGTGAAGAGCTTGATGTATAATTGACTTTCTTTCAAGGAATGATAAGTAATATCTGATTTCTAAAGTTATTCATGGGGGAATCTCATAATACTAGTCAAGAGCCTCTCCAAGATGTAATTTACATTATTTACCCCAATTCAATTCTAATTCTGTATTCAATTCTATATAAAATGGTTATACAGGTGCATCTCAATAAATTAGAATGTCGTGGAAAAGTTGATTTATTTCAGTAATTCAACTCAAATTGTGAAACTCGTGTATTAAATAAATTCAATACACACAGACTGAACTAGTTTAAGTCTTTGGTTCTTTTAATTGTGATGATTTAGGCTCACATTTAACAAAAACCCACCAATTCAACAAATTAGAATATGGTGACATGCCAATCAGCTAATCAACTCTAAACACCTAATCAAAGCTAAACACCTGCAAAGGTTTCCTGAGCCTTCAAAATGGTCTCTCAGTTTGGTTCACTAGGCTACACAATCATGGGGAAGACTGCTGATCTGACAGTTGTCCAGAAGACAATCATTGACACCCTTCACAAGGAGGGTAAGCCACAAACATTCATTGCCAAAGAAGCTGGCTGTTCACAGAGTGCTGTATCCAAGCATGTTAACAGAAAGTTGAGTGGAAGGAAAAAGTGTGGAAGAAAAAGATGCACAACCAACTGAGAGAACTGCAGCCTTATGAGGATTGTCAAGCAAAATCAGTTCAAGAATTTGGATGAACTTCACAAGGAATGGACTGAGGCTGGGGTCAAGGCATCAAGAGCCACCACATACAGATGTGTCAAGGAATTTGGCTACAGTTGTCGTATTCCTCTTGTTAAGCCACTCCTGAACCACAGACAACATCAGAGGCATCTTACCTGGGCTGAGGAGAAGAACTGGACTGTTGCCCAGTGGTCCAAAGTCCTCTTTTCAGATGAGAGCAAGTTTTGTATTTCATTTGGAAACCAAGGTCCTAAAGGAAGGGTGGAGAAGCTCATAGCCAAAGTTGCATGAAGTCCAGTGTTAAGTTTCCACAGTCTGTGATGATTTGGGGTGCAGTGTCATCTGCTGGTGTTGTCCATTGTGTTTTTGAAAACCAACGCCACTGCACCCGTTTACCAAGAATTTTGGAGCACTTGAATTTTCTTCCTTCTGTTGACCGGCTTTTTAAAGATGCTGATTTCATTTTCCAGCAGGATTTGGCACCTGCCCACACTGCCAAAAGCACCAAAAGTTGGTTAAATGACCATGGTGTTGGTGTGCTTGACTGGCCAGCAAACTCACAAGACCTGAACCCCATAGAGAATCTATGGGGTATTGTCAAGAGGAGAATGAGAAACAAGAGACCAAAAAAATGCAGATTGGGCTGAAGGCCCGCTATCAAAGCAACCTGGGCTTCCATACCACCCCTCAGCAGTGCCACAAACTGATCACCTCCATGCCATGCCGAATTGAGGCAGTAATTAAAGAGCAAAGGAGCCCCTACCAAGTATTGAGTACATATACAGTAAGTGAACATACTTTCCAGAAGGCCAACAATTCACTAAAAATGTTTTTTTAATTGGTCTTATGAAGTATTCTAATTTGTTGAGATAGTGAATTGGTGGGTTTTTGTTAAATGTGAGCCTAAATCATCACAATTAAAATAACCAAAGACTTAAACTACTTCAGTCTGTGTGCATTGAATTTATTTAATACACGAGTTTCACAATTTGAGTTGAATTACTGAAATAAATGAACTTTTCCACAACATTCTAATTTATTGAGATGCACCTATATATATATATATATATATATATATATATATATACGCGCACACACACACATACATATATACACACATATGCATACACATACACGCGCACACACACATTTTATTTAGCATGTCTGTAATAAGGAACAACACGTCATGTTAAAGCAGTCAAAATTTAAATTACCTATTTTTTTTAAACATCTTTGCAAAACATTTTTAATTTATGACAGTATTCAAAATATGTATATATTGCAGTGTATATATTGCTGCAATTAGTTTGCACTACTTAAAACATACCTTTTTCATGATAACTTAAAAAATAATAATGTTCATGCTTGATTTAAAATGATAGTTTAACAATACATTATTTATGGAAGCCCGTTACCAACAATAAATAAAAAAGTGATTTTTTATCTCACAATTCTCAATTTTTTCTTAAAATTGCATGATATAAACTTGCACTTCTAAGAAATAAATTCACAGTTGTGAGATGAAAAGTTACATTATTTATTTTAAAAAGTTACATTTTTTTATTTTTACTATTGAATGGTGGAAACAGGCTTCCATATGTAAGTATTACATATTTTAATGTTGGATTCTAATGTTGAATTGCAACAATCATTATTCACAGTGAATAAAAGCTGTTTTTAAACTACAGCATTTTTGCATTGTTTTTTTTTTTGTTGTTGTTTTGTTTTGTTCTTTTATCTCTGAAGATCAAGGACGATCAGATTCCATTTAATGTTAAACAGATGCTTCTATAAATCATTTTTGCACAGAAATGATCATGCAGTACATAAAGAACCTGCTTCTGTTGCGTGGATGCAGGTCGTGTGAGGTGACCTCTAATAACAATGCACACTAAAGGTCAGGTGTCAGCCAGTCTCTCAGGCCACCTGTGTGCTGCATGATGAAGTGCATCTCTCCGTTATCAGCGAGCAGGTGTCCTTGTGTGAGGATCAGAATCAGAATCAGAATGAGCTTTTATTGCCAGGTATGTTTACACATACAAGACATTTGTTTTCGTGACAGAAGCTTCCATAGAGTGACAAGGACGAGGATGACAGAATGACAGAATGACAGAATGACAATGACAAGGACAAGGATGAATGACGTGGACACTGAACTTCACCTGCTGACCACATGCTCAAACACTGGCCGAGCTCCAAACACATCTGTTACAGCACTCACTGTGACTGCACTAACAAACAATGAAATTATTGTATTAACAGGCAAGATTTCAGAAAAGCTGCATGACACTAACTAACAATGACCACTGTTTATCTGCTGGTTAACACATTATGTGATGTCAACCAGAATAGAAAGCCATTTCAGAGGCATTTCAGCCAGAGAATCCTATGAAAGACTTTAGAATAACACACACTGATTGATCGTTCATGATAAAACCAGGGCTGAGTATTAAGTGCAATTTGATTTCATGTTTACATTTCAATGAACATCTTATTCACATTTATTTAAGCTGATGGAATGAGGAAAAATCAGACATGCTATATATTTATCCAGATAAATATAGATATATGATAAATAAAATATTTTTAATTTGTAAATAAATTATTTTAAAAATTATATATATATATATATATATATATATGTATATATGTATATATATGTATATTAGTGTCAATTGATTAATCGCATCCAAAATAAAAGTTTTTGTTTACATAATATACGTGTGTGTACTGTCCACATTTATTATGTATATATAAATGAATACACATACAGCATATATTTTGAAAATATTTATATTTTTCATATTTTTCTTAAATATATCCATGCATGTGTGTATTTATAGATACATGATAAATATACAGAGTATATTATGTAAACAAAAACTTTTATTTTGGATGCGATTAATCGCGATTAATCATTTGACAGCACTAATATATATATATACACACACACTGTATATCACCCATGAATAACTTGAATAAATCTTGAATAAATTAATAAATCTTTGAAAGACAGTCAATTATACATCAAGCATCTATTCTAGAGCGTTTCACATATTAATGTCGCAACCTTGATCAAACTGACAGGTTCAATCCCTGAGATCTTGTGTTTGGTTCCCTGCTGAAACAGAAGCTTTTCAATTAAAGATTTACTACATAGGACGAAAGAGCAAAACATCCAGAAGGGCTTTGTGAATGAGACTGGATTTAGTGTTAAAAGCCTCCTGGAGAAAATCACAGTCACTTCAGCATTACTGTAAATCCACTGAAACTCAACAATAAACCATCTCACACGTCTCACATTATACCTAAAATAAATCTAATAATATTTTGCATAAACAAACTAAAGATCCTTCATTTTTTAAAGCATGTGACATTTCTTTTTAGGACTATTAATCACATTTTACAATACAGTTCTCACTATGCAAAATACAGTCTGATTCTCTTTAACGTAACATGAAAAAATGATGCATTTCAGTGCTGATTGATTTAATAATCTGTCATCATACTGTATGGGATGCAACATAGAGTTTGTAATTAAAGGATTGAGCGAATAAAAGCTAGATTTACCCTTCAGCTCCTGCATGAGTAAATACAGCCGGTTTAATTGTACAGGTACAGAACAGTCATAAAACATGTTGTCTCATGCACAAAAAACTTTAATAACATCATAAATGTGGAAAAAGTGTCATAAAAGAAATCAAGCAGAGATGTTTGAGCCCTTTAATAAGCACCTGAATAGGAACTAATGAACATTTGTCTTTGAGCTGCTCGTTAATGCAGATGCTTGATGAGGTTAATATACAAGTGTTTGAAGGTTCGACCAATTACTAGATTTTCACATGTGCTGCATATGAAAGCGTATTATTTTACCACGCATTATGAACTGAATTAGATGAATGAATAATTAGAAGCAGCAGACTGTCATCACTATCACCAGTGTGTGTTGCTTTAAGCTGTTTTGTGTAGGCAGTAGTTTCTTCATTTTAGTGAAGAAGCTGTCTCTCATTTCAAAATAGATGATACTTATATTAAAGGAGTTATTTAGCCAGAAATGATCATTCTGTTATCATTTACTGACCAAATAATCATGAGGAACAGACCTGAGTTCAAGGTTAAGACACGTAAAAAGTTTTTTCATGCACTGGTCAATTGTGAGATTTTGGGCTTTTTTTTTGCTTCTTTTTTTTCAGACTAGTGTAAAGAAAGCATCCAAAATACTAATTGTGGATTGTTTATCTTTTATGTTTTTAAGCATGTTTATGTATGTAGAATGAATTACAATACATATCTTTTAAAGGCAGTTTTCTCAAAATTATTTTTCAGCAGTACTTACACCAAAACTTAGGGATTTATTCCTCTCTATATTCTGAAGGTTTTTACAGAAGGGTTTGTTCATATGTCATTGGCCTGATTTTATTTTTGTACTTTATCAGTACTTTATTTGTACAGCATTTTCTGATTTATGAAGTGATAAAAAGAGAAATGCAAATTCCCATCTTTAACTCTGTCAACCAAATAAAACAAAATTTTGAACCTAGCTTCATCCAGTGTTCAAATTTATTTTCTGGAAATTTGTGAAAGTTTGCATATTTCAACAACGTTTCAGAAAATTTGTAATGCAAAATTTAATGCCTTTATGTACTGTAATCAGTTTGACAAGAATGGTCAAAAAAAATAAACTTTTCTAAGTTCTAAATAAAACAAAGAAAGTGCAAAAAACCCTACTATTTCAGTTTTTCTTCTTCACGATTTCAAGTTTAATTCAATGTGTTTCTTGCTATTTCTTTGCACTTATTTAATTTACTAGCAATTTCTGAGTTTCAGCACCAATTTTTTTTTTTTTTCAGTGTACTCACAAATTTGATCTTTTTTCATTATTCCCAGCTTTAGAGCTGGAACTGTGTGTTTTCTAAGTTATGATAATGACTGGCACATTATAACATTCATGCATCAAGTAAATCATATTAAATCCTGAACCAGATTTTGAACATTTTGATGCATTTCAGCACTGATTCACTGTTTCCGTGGTTTCACAATCATTCCACTGTTTCTGAGCCTCATTTTCAGTCTATAACTCTAATTATGCATCACTGTAATAAACTCTCACTGGAGGGTCAAGAAGTTATTGTTATTGGATCGTGCACACACTCATTAGTGTGCCAGTGATTCATCTGTGACCTTTGTGCTGCAGGTTTCTGGACTCCATCGTCGTTTCTGCTGCTTTGCTGCACTGACGCAGAAATCATCAACGTTTGGACACAAAAGATCTTTTATCTCTGAGGATTCCTGCAGCGTGAGGTTTTTTGGTGATTTCACAGGTCGCTGTTCTGAGGTCAGTGAGGTCATATGCAAGAGATTTTAATGCAGCGTTTCGATTTGATTTATTGATGTACTTTGCTTCGGAGAGAATGTGAGAGAATATATATATATATATACACACACACAGATTAACTATTAACTATTACTCTTAATAATAGTATTTTCTTCTATTATCTTTTACTTTTTATTGAATACATATATAGCGGTATATATATATACACACACACACAAATAATATATTTTCAAAAGCTGAATCCATTGTAAACAGCTACTTCTTAATATTTTTGTGGAAATTTTTTATTGTATTTATTTATTTTATTTATTTTTTTACATTTTTTCAGGATTCTTTAATGAATACAAGGAAGAACATTTGTCTATTTCAAATAAATAGAAGAACTATTTATTTGAAATAGAAATCTTTTGTGACATTTTAAATGTCTTTACTATCACTTTTGATCAGTTTAATGTGTCCTTGAATAGATAGATAGATAGATAGTTAGATAGATAGATAGATAGATAGATAGATTAGAGTGAGAGGAGTAGGAATGCATTAGCAAGTCTCAGAGATTAATCAGATGAGTCAGAGCACTTAATGACGTCACAGACAGTAAACCACACTGAAACTTACAATTATACAGCAGAACGATCCAGAAAATCATGCTGAGAAGGTCAGAAGGGTAAAAGCATGCATTATAAAACCATGTTGTGAAGGTCAAAAGGTCAACATTATGGATTCAGATTTTTTTATTAGTTTTTTCATAAATAATATGACTTTAAGGAATTTGAATATGTTCATTATAAATGCGAAACTCCTCTCATTCAGCTGATAAATTCTTGTAAAGGCATTTCAGTTAGCATTACAAGAAGCTTATCATAATTTCATGAAGTGTTTTTATTTTGAATGAACACACTCAAAAAATAATTAGCCCTAAATATAAGATTTAAGTATATGAATTGCATATAAAATTTCCATAAATTTGGATTATACCATTTTAACATAAACTAAACTTGTTTTTGTCAGTCATACATAACTTGAATTCTTTTAAATAATCAGATTTAATATGCATTATTTTTAATAGTTTAGAATCAGCATAAATCTGTTTTTTTATTTATTTAAATATATTACATTTATTTAGTTCAAAAGTATAAACTAAATATGGCTAGCTGTGAAAGAAATATTCAGTTAGTTAGAATGCATGAGATAAATTGGATTTATTGATGATAAATATATAAACCAGGCTTTTGTGTATGTAAAGCACGTTCAATTTTCTATTACAGTTTCGTTCATGTATGACTGTCAGTTATGCTTCGCATATTACATTTATTAGATTATGTTAAAACGGTGTAATCCAAATGCATGGAAATATTATATGCAATTCAAATACATAAATCTTAAATTTAGTGCATAAAGTAAACAGTAAAACAATACAGTAACAGTAAGTGCATAATTCATTCTGCAATGCATGCTGGGATTCACAAGCCCTACACCTCCACAGCATTGCTCAGTACTGAAGTGCTTGTTTGGGGAATTCTGCTGCTCTAACCAGTGTCACATTTCTTAGTATTTGTAGCTCAAAAGGCTCGTATGCTAGATAAAATGTAATTGCTTTTTTGACAGTGTGCAAAACACATGAGGGCCGTCTCGAGGAGGTTTCATGCGCTGCTGAGTTCATCGCCTCTCCAGAGCTTCAAAGCCTGAATGACTCAACTACTCTGACCCCAAATCACCTGCCACTTTAGGCTGGCTGTTCAACTTTAAACAAACAGAAGAAAAACGGCACATTTAGTTTGCAATTGAAGCATAATTATTTGCATACCGTTTAATTCAGTCATCAAACAAACCATATATAGACAGACAACAGAACCAGAGCAAAACCTTCAACATTTTACTTCTGTAATGATTTTACCCAACAGAAATTGACTGAATAGTGAAAGGTGACTTGTGTGTGTTTGCTAAATCAATGCCTAAATAGCTTTTTGACTATTGATTAACATCATCCAACAGCATCACGTCATCAGATTTGGTGTCATTGCATCAGTGTCTCAGCAATGGATGCTCTGCAGTGAATGGGTGCCGTCAGAATGAGAGTTTTGGATGAACTATTCCTTTAATATTCCTGTGAATGTTATTATTCTGTTCAATTCATTTCACGTTTTGTTCTCATCTGATCGAGTGAGTGCAGTGAAATTGATTAATATAACTGGAAAGTCAAACCCTTTAAAAATAATATCCTGATGAAACCTTTGTGATTGGCAGTGGGAAAATATAATGTAAATACAAATATGTAGTCATCCAGAAATTCTCATTCCTCTGCTATAATAGACATTGTGTGCATGATGGATTTTTCTAGGTTGAATTAATTCTGCTTAGTTGATCGTTTCAGACATGAAACCAAAGACAAGGACTTTACTATGACACCCAGGATGAACAAATCTCTCTAAACTCCTTAATCTCAGTGTTTCAGGAGCATCTGTTGCTCTCATGCATGATGACTGAGAGCTTGTTCTTCACTGAAATCTCAATGAAAGCATGTGAAAGCATGTTTAATGTGAGGAGGGTTCGTGATGGTATTAGTGTGTCCTCTGGCCGGAGGTGTGGCTGCAGAAGGAGGTGAAGGTTTCTCTCAGGGTCAGTGTTAGGGTCGTTCTGCCTGAACTCTCTAGTCAGAGTCAGTGGGACTAAAGCTTTAAACACCTTGAAGAGAAAAGATTTTTTTTTTTTTATGCATGCATGTATAATTTTTTTTTTCTTGTGCTGTAATAAATAAAGGAATAATTCACTCAAAAATGCAAACAAACCATATAACACTTTACAACAGCGTCTCATTTGTTATCATTAGTAAATGCATTACATAACATGCAATGAGCAATATATTTCCATGGCATTTTAATTTTTGTTAATAAAATGTAAATAAATAAATAAAATTATTTAATAATAATCATAACAACAACAATAATAATAAATAAATAAATAAAATGTATTTAATATTAATAATCAAATAAACACAATTTCTGTATTATCTTAAATCACAGCTATGGCATTATATGAATATTATATAAATGTAATATATTAAATGAATTTAAAAGACTAACAGATAACAAATGAGACCTTATTGTAAAGTGTTAAGCATAAATAAACTATTTTAAAATAATATAAAACATTTAATAATAATAATAATAAATTATTTAATTATAAAATAAATTACTTAGTAATAATAAATAAAAAAATATATTTAATAAGGAATAAATAAATAAATATAATTTCTGTTTTATCTTAACTCACAGCTATTACATGACTTTAGAAGACTATCAAATGCTAACAAATGAGATACTGTAAAGTGTTAACAAAAAACAAACAAACAAATAAATAAAATGTTTTTAATAATAAATAAATAAATACAATCCGTCTTATCTTAACCCACAGCTGTTATCTGATTGTGATTTTTTCTCTCATCTTTTATCATGTCTAGCAGGTTCCAGTGACTTTAAACAGTGCAAACCTACATTCTTGTTCCTCTTGAATGTGGCCTTGGAGGCAAAGCTGAACTAAATCCTATCTTGTAAATGGAGCCGTTATCTTCATCTGTCCTTCAGCAGCTCTATAAAAGCATCCCGCGGCCTCCTCCTCCTCCTCGACATCTCAGCGGGAGCCAACATGCTGCCAGCCGTCCTGAAGCTCTGCTGTGGAATCACATACCCTCATCTACGGAGCATGGCAGGTGCATGACCCAAAGCCTCAGATAGATGCATGAGCTTGTGTTTGTGTTGTGTTTTATTTATGGTGTCTTTTTCGTCCTGCAGGTCTGCAGCGAGCAGCTCTGGTGGCATTCGGCCAGGAGGTCACACACTTGCAGAGCAGAGGACAAATTGCCCTTCCAGCATGGAGCCCTTTCAGATGGACTGGAAGTGAGTCAGTACATTTCATATTTAACTTCTCTTTCCATCCAATACTTTAGCAGAGGTGCAGTTCAGTTCAAAATTTGGAGGCAGTAAGATTTTTTTAAATGGTGAGTCTAAAAAGTCTCTTCTGCTCACCAAGGCTGCATTTATTTGATCAAAAATATAGTAAAAATTGTGAAATATTATTATAATTTAAAATAGATGTTTTCTATGTGAATATCTGTTAAACTGTAATTTATTTCTGTGATGCGCAGCTGAATTTTCAGCATCATTCCTCCAGTCTTCAGTGTCACATGATCTTCAGAAATCATTCTAATATGCTGATTTGCTGCTCAAGAAACAGTTCTGATTATTAGCAATGTTGGAAACAGTGGAAACTGTGATACTTTTTGTTTTTCTGGATTCACAGATGAATAGAAAGTTCAAAAGATCAGCATTTATTTGAAATAGAAATCTTTTGGAACATTATAAATTTCTGTACTGTCACTTTTGATTAATTGGATGTGTCCTAGATGAATAAAAGATTAATTTCTTTCAAATAAAAAAAAAATAAGAAAACAGAGTAAGAAAAATAAACACTGAAAATAATCCAAAAAGCATCTTCAGATTTAATGATGCATGAAAATCTGTCACATGATTAATGACACTCATTTACTTACATTTGATCACTCACATAGAAACACTGCAAAATCTGAAATATTTATACTTCTATATATATATATATATATATATATATGTGTGTCCCTGGAGCACAAAAGCAGTCTTAAGTCGCTGGGGTATATTTGTAGTAATAGCCAAAAATACATTATATGGGTCAAAATTATCAATTTTTCTTTTATGCCAAAAATCATTAGGATATTAAGTAAAGATCATGTTCCACGAAGATATTTTGTAAATTTCCTGCCGTAAATATATTAAAACTTAATTTTTTATTAGTAATATGCATTGCTAAGAACTTCATTTGAACAACTTTAAAGGAGATTTTCTCAATATTTTGATTTTTTTGCACCCTCAGATTCCAGATTTTCAAATAGTTGTATCTCAGCCAAATATTGTCCTATCCTAACAAACCATACATCAACGGAAAGATTATTTATTCAGCTTTCAGATGATGTATAAATCTCAATTTCAAAAAATTGACCTTTATGACTGGTTTTGTGGTCCAGGGTCACATATTATTATTATTTTAAAGTTTCAAAGTCTTATAACTTGTATGTGAATGTTTTCAGAGACAGAGGTGGCAGAGCAGAGGACAGCTGCATTGGCTGATGAGGACGTGTTTTATCTGAAGCAAGGAGAAGCAGCTCTGGAGGAAGCTCTGAAGATCGTGGAGTCTGAGGACGGATGGAAACTGGAGACGGCTGAGGTGATTGTCTATGAATGTAAAATGTTCTCTTGGTGTGCAGATCTCCAGAATGTGCTCTCACAGGAAATTATGAACGTCTTTTTCCTTCAGAAGAATGGAGATGTGATCTATAGTAAAGTTCTCACGGGCAACAGGAAGGTTTTCCGATTAGAGGCCGAACTGAACGCGTCTCCAGAGGAACTTCATGACATCTTGTTCTTCAGAGTGGAGGAGATGCACGAATGGAACCCCAGCATCAGGCGCATCAAAGTAAGACATGCATATTTCTTATTATTTTTTTATTATATTTTCTATTTTATCCATCAAGAATGCTTTAAATTGCTCAAAAGTGACAGTAAAGGCATTTATAATGTTCCAAAAGATTTCTATTTCAAATAAATGCTGTTCTTTTGAACTTCCTGTTCATCTGTGAATCCTAAAAAATAAATGTATCATGGTTTTCACAAAAATATTGGGCAGCACGACTGTTTTCAACATTGATAATAATCAGAAATGTTTCTTGAGCAGCAAATCCGCATAATAGAATGATTTCTGAAGGATGATGTGACACTGAAGACTGGAGTAATGATGCTGAAAATTCAGCTGCGCATCACAGAAATAAATTACAGTTTAACAGATATTCACATAGAAAACAGCTGTTTTAAATATTAATAATATTTCACAATTTTTACCGTATTTATGATCAATAAATGCAGCCTTGGTGAGCAGAAGAGACCTCTTTCAAAAACATTGTTCTTGTAACACATCTAGCATATAAGAGAAGAAACTGTTAGAACAGCAGAGTCTCAGCTTCAGTTTCCAAAGCAGAGACTGACTGTAGATGTAAATGTAGTGTCAGGAGATCTGGATTGATGAGTTTTGGCTTGCTGAGCAGCTCTCAAGGACACAGAGCTGTTTAATATTCTCTCTTGATAAATCAATAGAGCTAGAAGTGTTCAGATCAGAGGTAGATGAGGTTTCTCTCATCCTCTGTGAGGGTCACACAGCATATTCTTTTAAAACTACTTGTGTTAATAACATAAAATATGAAACAAAAATGATGTAATACTAGGCCTATACTACTGTAATTCAACTATATTTGGCAAAATTATCATGTGTTATATTTTGATGCTCTATAATTGTTCTAATTGTCATTCATGCAGCAGCGCTTATTAATATGACAATTATTCATTAGTATTGCATTATGAATAATAAGTAAATACACTGATTCTCCACACCTGTGGCTGATAGTAAATAATAAACTGTGATGCAATCAATAAGCCACAGAAAACAGACTGAACAGAGAGAGAAACAAGGCGTTTAATGGAAAAAACACACTATATGGTAGAAAAGCCCAAAATTGTAGAACAAATATCTTTTGCAAGAAGATACAGCAAGTATACAAATACCTAATTAATTATTTTTTGGTAATTAGTGGTGCATTAGATATGTTTTAACGAAATTAACGCAAATTAGGACTACTGTTTGCATCTTTTTTGAGTTATGACAACTTTTAATGAAATTATGCCCAAACAAACAAACTACATTGAGTTAGAGGAACTATTTTGTAGCATAAACACATACTCAACAGCATAAAATCAGCAGATAGCTTAAAGGGGTCCTATTATGCTCTTTTATAAAGTCTTGATTTTGTTTTGGGGGTGTACTAGAACATGCTCTCATACTTGATGGTTCGAAAATCACATTATTTTTCACATAATTTACATTATTACAATACCTTTCTCCCCAGCCTGACACAAACGGCTCGATTAGTTCCGGGTTTG
>JAFVLL020020439.1:0-10899 GCA_021397915.2 Tor tambroides | reverse complement strand
TTGCCAGTTATTTGGACAACAATGGCTATATGTTGAGTTATTTTTAGAGGACAGTAAATTTGTACTTCTATACAAGCTGCACATTGACTACTCTATATCCCAGTTTCATTTGTGTAGTATTGTCCCTTGAGAAGATATACTAAAATTGTTGCTGAAATGTGAGGGGTGTACTCACTTTTGTGAGATACTGTATATATATGTATGTATGTATGTTATTTTCTACCCTAACTTGCTACCTAGGTAATATCTGTCCAATTTCCTCCAGACTAGCACATACTACTCCCTCCAACCCCTGGTTAACCGATATCTTCCATGAGCATTGGACTAAACTCAGGGCAGCAGAGAGAAAATGTTGCAAATCAAAAGACTCAGCTGATCTCAGCAGGTATCAGGCACTGCTATCTTCATTTTCCCCCAAAGTTCACACTGCCAAAGCTACGTTCTTCGATGACAAGATCAACAGCTCCTCTTACAGAAGATGAAGGGCCAGATTTACTTAACAGGACAAATTTGCGTTAGAGCTCAATTCCATAAAAGCACCGATGGGAGGAGAAAATTCCTCGTGTGATTTACTGACAATGCGCATATTAAAGAACACAGCCAGATCATTTCCATAATGACCAGCACAAGCTACCAAGAACAGCGCAAATTAGCGCCTGCTTTAAGACATGCTTTTTTGGGGTGTTAAATAATGACGCAAATACCAGTAATTTGACAAACGCAAATGTTAGTAAATCACGTTGCATGATTCATTTTAATACTCTCCTCCCATAAATTTTCCATCTGAAAGGGAAACTCCTACAAATGCATATTCAATAAGCGCAAAAATAACTGTCCACACCTTTTCAGCGCTAATTCTTCAATGCTTGTCTTTAGTAAATCCTGACAGTACTATTTTAACGCCAAAAGAAGGTTTGTAAACTGTCAGTAAATCTGGTCAGAAGTCTCTGAAATGATCTTCTCCAGCCACCTCATCACCTGCCCTCTAGACCCAATCCCCTCTCATCTCCTACAAGCTATTTCCCCTGCATTTATGCCTTCACTCACACACATCATCATGTCAAGTCATTGGTGCTTACCTACAGAACAGCCACGGGCTCCGCACCCTCCTACCTTTGCTCTCTCCTATGCGTCTACATCCTCTCTCGAAGCCTGCGGTCAGCAAATGAGTGAGGGCTCGAAAAGTGCACAAAAGCACTCTCCAGAATGTTTTCTTTCACCATACCCTGTTGGTGGAATGACCTACCTAACTTCATCTGGACAGCCCTCACAATCTTCAAGAAACAACTGAAAACTCATCTCTTCCATAAGCATCTAACTGCCTCCTCATAAATAAAAATAAAAATAAAAAAATAAAAAATTCTACGCCTTCACTTTTTCTATTGTCTTATTATCCTTTATTTCTTCCTGTACTAGCTTTTACTATTTTGAACGATGACTGAAATCTTGTAAAACGGACACTTCGCTTGTTGTATTCCTCAACTGTAAGTTGGATAAAAGCATCTGCCAAATGAATAAATGTAAATGTGATAACTTGAGCTCTGATTGGAGTGGAGAGCACTTTCAGCACGTAGCCGTGTCTCGGCTTGAGGATGACTTTACAGTTGTTAGGCCCAAACTCAAGACAGGAAGCACTGACTGAGAGTGCTTGCAAGTCACCCACTCGCTTGGCCAATGCTAAAGCCACCAGGAGGGCGGTCTTAAGTGACATGGGCTGCAAATTGGCCATTTGGAGCAGTTCAAAGGGAGGGCTACAGAGGACTACAAACAATTCCCAATTCCCAAGTACAAACAATTCCCCACACTATGGGGGCAAGGCAGATTCAATCTCCGAGCTCCCCTCAGAAATTTAACGACCAGGGGTGCGTTTCCCAAAAGCATCGTTAGCCAACTATGGTTGCAATTTCCGTCGTTACCAGCATAGTTTTACAATTCAGTGTTTCCCGAAACCACAGTTCAAATGAACGTTCGCAATCAGCGTAGCAAACTTACATGGTTGGAACTACAGCTCTCGACCTATGGTTAGAAGCATAGTTTCTTGTTAGTAAGATATATGGGCTTAAATAAATATGCTTTTGGGCACAACAAGCAAGCTAACATGCAGTACTATCTGTATCTAAATATAAATGTATTTTAACGTATTTTTGCACGTCCATTGTGTAAGAATCTACAGTCTGCTCCGACCCAGATTCCACTCCAAAATATATGTTTGATCATGCTCATTTCCCAAAATGACTTAATTATTATAGAGAAGAAAAAAAGTCAACAGTTATGTTGTTTCTAGACCATTTGGGATCATCACATCCTGAGCAAATGGTGACCAATTTTAGAATGGGAGCAGGTTGGGACACCATGAACCATCTCAGACAAAGGGGTGTCAGAACTTCATTAACATACAGACCACAGCTGTTACGATAGGAGCAACCTTATTTACATTAAGGGTAGTAAACTGTAACCGTATAAAAGGTTTGAACTTAGGATGTTCTGGGTTCATTCCGACTCCGTTGAACCCAAGGTACTACATGTACTTTGTCACTGCTATGCTGCAATAAACATCTTCATCAAGATCTTCAACGTCCTCATCACTTTTTCTTACATTGGCGAGCCAGCCAGGAGGGATTTCAGAAAAAAGTGGGGAAAGGTGAGAAAAGCTGTTTCTTTCTTATATGCTGTTTTTGTCAGGGAACCCCCTCGTTTTAAAAAATCTAGAAAAGAAATTGTAAGGACAGAAGAGAATTTGGTTTAGTCAGTATTAGCAGGAGGAGTTCTTAAGCCTATTCTCTACAAATTCTGTTTAAGATTCTAACAAATCTGAATCAGCCCGAAGCACTGTGGTGGCAGAGTTGTATTGGAATTGTTGTTTCTAAAGTAACTGAAGCAAAGTGCTTAAGTCAAAGTTTCTAAAGTAACTGAAACTTGGTGTTGGTCTGTTATAATTCTGTTAAGATTCTAAAGTAATTGAATCAGCCCGATGTAGTGTGGTAGCAGAGTTGTATTAGACCTATTGTTTCTAAAGTAATTGAAACAGAGTTGTAAGTTTCTAACGTAATTGAAACGGACTGTGAAGTTGTGATAGTTCTGATGAAATTCTAAAGTAACTGAATTGACCCGACGCAGTGTGGTCACAGAATTATTTCATAACTGTTGTGTGTTATAGTGTAGTGAGTCCGACACACAACGACTCTGTGAAGTTTAAAGTGCGAAGAAGTGTTGATTTGCCCGACGTACTGTGGCTAAGTAATCTGTTTTAAAAATATAACATAAAACCCAAAGTAGAGTGGTTTTGTTCGATGTACTGCGACAGTGTTACATTTTTAACGGTTTAGTGTAGTGAAGTGTAAGGCCTGACAGAGTGTGGCCGTGTCCAAAGAAGTGAAAAATTTGGTTTAGAAAATTTGGTTTCTGTTTTATTCATTTGCGTCCAAAGCACAGGAGCTGTGAATAATTAGACTAAACAGGTATCTTAAAGTAAATAGATAATGTTCAGTCAGTGAAGGAATAAAACTTATTGAATTGCTGAAGACAATTTTATAAGACTGAGACAATGGAAGAGCTGATAGTTAAATACATTGCTAAGCATGGCTCAGTGGGAATGTTTGATGGGATAGAGAAAGCAGACGACCCCTACTAATGGGCTATGTCTCAATTCAAAAATTGTCCCAAAATGCCTAAAAACAAAGAGGGAAAAGTTGCTAATGCACTTCAAGCTCTTTTTGCCTCATACAAGGAAACTAAGAAAAGTTTAGAGGAAATGAAAACTGAAAACAAATTACTAAATTCTCAAGTCAGCGACAATGTCATGTCATTGAGAAATTGCAAGGCTGAAGAGATCATTCTGAAGGAGCAGATAGTGAAATTGAGAAATTTCAAAGTCCGAAACAGAGAGGGAAACATTTAGATGTTAGACAGCTAGACAATTGGTACATGCCCAATCCAATTCTGAATATGACGAGAAGAACTGCAAGGAAGCCTTTAGTCAACGACATAATTCTTCAGATGATTCTGTGAGGTTCCCAATAGCACCAGTGGGAACAAGACAGAATGGAAATGAGAGGGTTCTTGATCAAAGAAATGAAAATGGTAAAACTGTTAGATAACTGTCTTTTATAGACTTTCAAAGTCTTGTTACAGCAGTGGGTACTTTTGACCCTGATAACATGGATCCTGTAGAGTTCTTGTCAAAACTGGAGAAGGTAGTGGATGTTTATAGTGTGTCAGACGAAGATGCTTGTAGACTTCTTATGATCTGCATTCCTCGCTCATTAACTAGTGCTCTCTCACCGGATGTTCGTGACAAAAGAGCAGACAGAGGGGCAAGGAGAGAAGCTCTACTTAGACTTGCTGGGAATGATTCGATTAACTTAAGAAAGATAACTGAGGTGACAATGGAAATTGGAGAGCATCCTCTAGCATTTGCCTCCAGGTTGTGAGAAATGTTTAGCTGTTACAGTGGTTTGCCTAATCCAACTAAACAAAATCTGATGTTTAAGTCTGCATTAATTGCACAGAGTAGTTTTCACATGTGAGAAGCCATTGCTACGCATGTAGATGTAAATGCACCATACGAGCAAATCACTTCCAAAATGACACAGTATTTCAATGCAAGAAGTAACATGAAAGCTGCAGAATCTAGAAAACCAGTTGCTGCCTTTGGCAGGAAAGAATGTTCTAGATTATCAAATAGTTTCCATCAGAGACCAAGCCGATTAGCAGAAGTAAATTCAGAAAGTGTTACTCTCTGTTATGCATGTGGAAAGCTGGTCATATTGCTAGACATTGTCAAGACAATCAAAGCTTTTTCTGTCATGCATGTGGAAAGGTTGGTCACATAGCAAGGCATTGCTTGGAGAAAGGTAGAAAAGATCAGGAATTTGTTTGTTTTGCTTGTGGAAGGATGGGACACAATGCAAGACTGTCACTTTTCACACAAAAGAAGGATGGGCTATCGTGATTTGCTTAAGAAGATAGGCAGTTTAGAAACCCAGTTGGGACTGTTGAAAGGAAATAAGGAAGAAGCCATTCACACCTTACAAGACACAGCACTGCATGAACAACAAAGGGGAGGGGGCAACTTCTTCTTTTTGATCTGGTTTCAGGTATAAGCATCAAGATGCTTGTTTGAAACGCGTAATGTGGAGAAAGATGAACCGGTCACCTGAAGGACAAGAAGGCCAGCAAAACCAGTGGAGCCAAGGACTTCCACAAGAAAAACAGGGTGATCATCAGAACCAGAAATTGAAAGATTTCCAGATCTATGAAACCCTGAGACCCACCATGGTATGGATGAACCTGATGGATGCCACAGACTGGAACAATGGCAATGACTGCTTCTTCTAGAAGAACTTTTCCAAATTGAAAAGAATGAACAATGGAAAAGAGAACCAAGGAAAGATCAAACCATTCTCAGAGACTGTGGACAGCAGTCCACTGAGATGGAAAACAAGTGGGTAAAGGACATACCTACACTAAGAAATGCACAAAGACACAGACTCACTGCACATCACACTAGAAAGACACAAATATATGCATACTCGAATGCAGAAAATATATTATTGTCTATTGAATGCACACATGGATGAAGGATGTTCACATTGATAAAAGGGACAGAACGCATGTGAAGGAAACACAATACACACACACACACACACACACTATGTTGCCTATTGGTTGATGTTTTTGCTCCATTGGCTTTAGGCTATGTTGTATGGTCATAATGTTTAGTACATTTAGATAATTCCTTTTGCTGGTATGGTTCTCAAGTGCTCCTCTCCCAAACCCAAGAACATGTTTGTATGTAATTTTGCCAAATTTGAGAAAAATCTCTATGATAAATTTTGCCTAATTGGATGGAGCGATAACCAGTGTGCATGAGGTGTCGACCCAATGACGGGTAAGATTCTCCAGTGGCCAGAGGGGGACAACCTAAGGCAGGGCTTCACCGCCACTGGGCACCTGCCCGGGAAGGGAGGTGTAATCTGTGTAACGGGAGTGAGTGTGATGCTTCTTTTGGGGCAAGATCATCAAAGTGGGGACTGTAAGTATCTACAGTCTGCCCCAACCCAGATTCCACTCCAAAATATATGTTTGATCATGCTCATTTCCCAAAATGGTTTAATTATTATAGAGAAGAAGAAAGTCAACAGTTCTGTTGTTTCTAGACCATTTGGGATCATCACATCCTGAGCAAATGGTGACCAATTGTAGAATGGGAGTGGGTTGGGACACCATGAACCATCTCAGACAAAGCGGTGTCAGAACTTCATTAACATACAGACCACAGCTGTTACGACAGGAGCAACTTCATTTACATTAAGGGTAGTAAACTGTAAAAAGGTTTGAACTTAGGATGTTCTGGGTTCATTACGACTCCGTTGAACCCAAGGTACTATGTGTGCTTTGTCACTGCTATGCTGCAATAAACATCTTCATCGAGATCTTCAGTGTTCTCATCACTTTTTCTTACAATTGTAAGCGCCGTTTTTGAAAAGTGCGCATGTGCATAAATGCCTAAGAGAACCCTGGAGTATCACGTAAGAGGGAACCTGCGATGAATCAAACATCACATAAAGCAAAATGACAGGGAACAAAAAACAATAAATTAGTCAGCATCTTAGAGATGTCTAATCAGTTACGTACGTTTGACGTCATTAACGATGGCTCTATGTTGTTGAACTAATGTGTAGGGATGTGCCCGAATCCAAATACAGTATTCGGAAAGGTAATGATGTGTACTACGGCAACCGTAAAGGGAATAAATACGATATATACGAGATATACGAGAAAAATATATTTCAGTGCTTTCAGGGAGCCGTTATTAATATGCGGGACATTGAAATCACTTATGAATGCGCGTTTGCTTTTTACTTTCACTTTTGAGATTCGCGATCACACGCAGCCTAATCTACTACGGAGCAGCACTACTTACCACACATTTCACAATATTAGATGTTTGTCAGTGGGGCTCAGGATCTGCAAATCATTCGCCATTGTCCTATCAGTCATCTCTCCTTACCTCTCTCTGTTTATGTGGTAAGTGAAATTTTATGTACTGTAATGTAACAGGCTACTGCTAGCAAGCGGCTAACGATGTCCCTTTTGTGGCTCCGTAGAACGCATTATTAATTTTCCGTGCCTTTCCGAATACGTATTCGCTATTCGGGCACATCCCTACTACTGTGGTTGAGAGATGCGACCCTGTTTGTGAAACAGTCGTGACAAGCTAGTTCGTTTCCAAAACAATGCATTGTACTATGGTGGTTAATCAGTGAGTTACGTCATTGTTTGGGAAATGCACCCCAGGTCGTTTCTGCCAACTGACTGACCAACCATGAGATAATGATTTGCTGTGTTGGCTGCCACACAGACTTTGAGTGTGGAAGGGGTGTGCCCTTATCCAGCAGCTCCTGTAGAATAGTGTGCACATGGGGCATGTCACAAGAGTATGGTCCAGGCTGCGTGCTGTACACCAGTCAGTGAAGAATTACCATTTAAGGGTGTAAAAGCATCTTGTAGACAGGGCTCTAGCCTTTAAAATGGAATTCATCACACTCGCAGTACTAATATACTTCTAACTAATATACCTCGAACTGTCCTAGTTCACAAAAGTAAAGAAAAAAAAACAATTACTTCCCTTCCTCCCTATCCAAAAACAATCAATAAAAGTAACAACAAAAAATGGTGTCAGCCTCCCTACTTCCCCAAAATATTATGTACAATTACTTACATTTATGAGAGCTAACAGGTCCGAACAGGAGCAATCCAGAATCAAAGTCAATGAATGTGCGGTAGTCGGTAATACAAATAAGTTCGCTGAACAAACTAACAATCAAACAAATCTCTCACAGGATCAATGTACACACTAAGATATTCTAAGAGTCTGAAACTAACTAGCAACATCTGGCAAGGCAAACACAGCAAATGAGCACAAGACTGATGCAGGAAGTGATGAAGGGGGCTTTAATAGGCAGCTAGGAGCCAGCTGAGACCAGGCAGGGCATGGCACCAATTAGACTGTAGGAACCAATCTATCTTCTTCCTGGACAGAAGACACACAAACACCTCCCAAAACAAAAGCAAACACAGAAATAGAACAAAAGGGACGTAACAGCAACTTTTTTATCAGTGGAGGCCAAATGCTGCGTTCACACCATGCCACAACACGTGACATTCTACATGGAGCTGTTCATGTCCTCAGAATTGTGCGTTGCTATGGTAACACTATCAATGCCAATAAATCTGCAGCGGTGGAACAGTGGTTATGTGGTATAAGTTGTACCTCTCAGAAAATTCCCATTTTACAAGTTGTAATAAAAGTTCTACAAGGATGTGAACACTTTTTACAAGCTATATTCTTGTAATTACAGTAATGAGTCAGAGACATTCACGAGGAATCACAGCGGTAAAACACAGGGAATTTCCAACAGTTTCCAACAGTTAAATACAATGAAGAAATATACATTCAGCTGAGATTTATTTCAAACTAAATATGCAGAAATAGTAGACAAAACAGGTTTGTCTGCAAGTCTGTAAAGCAGGTAACTCATTCCTTGTTCTGGAGAGCCACTTTCCTGCTGGGTTTAGTCTCAGCTGGGCACCAAATACACATGAATGTAATTTTCAAGTGAACGTAAACACCTTGCTTTTTTGATTTACTGTATGTGATGTTTTTGGAAATATAGGGGAGCCTGGAAATGGTTGCTACATGGTCAGTCCTAACACTTGCAATTTCTCCAATCAAGAACAAGTTACAAATTAGTAATAGTCACTTCACACTGTTTAGTCCTTATTCCACATGTGAGGAAGTAAATCCCTGTGGCATATTTTTAGGTAAAAAAGTAACCTTTTTTACTTAATTTATTTTTGTGATGGCAATGCCTGCTTTACAGATAAACTTGTAAAAGTTAAATTGTTTATTGTGTGTCTGTTTATAGATATTTTTCAGGCAAGTCATTAGTGCTGATGTTTTGGCTGTTAGCTGTAAGGTGAGCTAGTTCATTCAAGACTCTGGGGTAGTTATAACGTAAATGAAATGTTTTAACCTTCCCCAGTCAAATGTTTGGTTGTATTTATGTTTTCTTTGAATTTCAGTATGCTTAGGTCATAGGAAGAGAAAAACAAACTGAGGGGTGTCTCTCAATGTTCAGGTGTTCAAGTTGAATTTTATTATGGCCAATTATGACTGACAGTAACAAACATGCTTACAAACACGTGCATGTGCACACATATACATGTTTTCCAGTTTTATGATTATGACACTGATGTAACACACACGCACGCACGCACACACACACACACACACACACACACACACAAACACACACACACACACACACACACAAATAGTGTTCACTTGTTGAACCTGATGCATATTTTCTCGTTTTATTCAATTTTGTTACACACACACACACACACACACACCCCCTCGTCATTATCCTTATTTCATAATGTTACATCTCACCCCAGGGAATGTTACAACTAACCCAGACTTTGGGGTTTCACTCCTCATGTTTGAAACTAAACCTTTTATTTTTTTTGTTTTTTTTGTTTGTGCTGCAAAGATAACATCTATGTAATTTAATAAAAGACACTTGAAACTACTTTCAATCCCATTTTGAACACACTGGCTTAACTCCAAAATACAGAAATGTCAAAAATGTTACAACCATCCCCGATCTCCCCCTACCCAGCAGGAAAGGGCATTTGAAGATTTATTATTTTTGTAATTATTATATTTTTATTTTTATTTATTTATTTATTTTTTGTGAAGCTACAACTCTTCTAAATGTAAATATATCAAGACAATATGCAGTGTACCTTCTGTGATAATGATTTCACTTGCATTTTACTTAAAGTCTTTGGGTAATGGCAGGATATATCATCAACACAACTGGAACAAAATATGTTTTCTGCAGTTTAAATGCTGCACAAATGACTTTGGACATGACAGCTGGATCTGCCAGTTCTAACCAGTCTGATTGAAATCTACCAGGTCGATTATATTTTGTTTGAAAATGCATTTAGGTTGACCAATTACATGAGCAGTGTGAGCACAGAAACGCTGAAAAACTTTATGAGATATTTTAGAAAAATGTATGCTCTTTAGCGCCTCTATGCTTTAATCACATCCGAGAGGGCCTCATTCCAATCACAGAGAATCCTCCTGACAAAAAGAATACAACAGTGAATAGGTGCATTGCAAAGGTGGCACGATTCATTACATCATTTTTACATTACATTTACATTTAGTCATTTAGCAGACGCAGAGGACAATAGAAGCAATCAAAATCAACAAAAGAGCAACAACATGCAAGCGCTATGACAAGTCTCGGTTAGCCTAACACGGTACACATAGCAAGGTTTTTTTTTTTTTAAAGAAAACAAGTAGATAGAATATAGAAAAAAGAAACCTAGTTGTCACAGAATGGCCAGGACGGCCAGGCTCCACCACCTCATATTCACCACGTTCACTCTCACCTGTGCTCTAATCACCTGCACCTGTCACTCATCTAATTACCTCATTACCTGCCAAGCACAAAAGCACACACCTCAGTCACCATCATTGTCCGGTCTTGTAAACGAATACGTACGCACTATGGAAGATGGCTCTCTGACTCCAGTCAGCATTCTGTTTACTTACCTGTACGACTTACCTCTTGTGTTCTCCTGTTATGTTCTGTGTCTCCACGCTCTCTCCAAGCTCCTGAGGTGTGTGCTCCGTTCCTGTGTCTCCTGTTCTCCCGATCACCTGCAAAGAAAGGAATTCAAGTTACACTCCATCTGTCTCCAGCAAAGAAGTCTAAGGACGCTGTGACTCACCTGTTCATCACTTCACCTTCATTCACGTATCCCTCTGTGCATTAATAAACATTGTTGTTTTTACCTATCACCTGTGTCCTGCCA
>JAFVLL020020438.1:0-17325 GCA_021397915.2 Tor tambroides | reverse complement strand
TCTTTTCAGCACCAGGCTTAGACAGATTAGCGGGTCAGATCGGTGTTACTAGGGAGAAATCTCTGCCCACGTCCGAGCGGGTTTCCATGACGTAACCTCATCACTTACACACCCTGATTGCTTATCTTGAATTGTTCTTCAAAAACTACCGTATTACAGCGTCCCACCGCTGAAGCATTTATAGAGCAGGCAAAACAGCTAAACCGAGGGATAAACAAGTGTCGACTAAATCTAAATCTTATAATGAACATGGACCACTAGACAACTGTTAAATGACTTTAAGTGGCTTAACTTCCAAGATCTTCTAGTGTTTTCGTCCTGAGAGACGACGAGGAGTCATTTGTCCCAAAGATCAAGATTTGTACCAAAACTGCTGCAACTAATTTTGTAGCGATCACAAAAACAGAACTAAATGGGGTTGAGATATGGAACAAAGTTTAAAGGAACTGCTCACGCAAAATTTAAAATTTTCTGATAATGTCCTTACCCTAAGGCCATCCAAGATGTAGAGGAGTTTGTTTCTTCATCAGATTTGGAGAAATGTAGCATTGCATCACTTGCTCACCAGTGGATCCTCTGCAGTGAATGGGTGCCGTCAAAACGAGAGTCCAAACAGCTGATAAAAACATCACAATAATCCATAAGTAGTCCACACCACTCCAGTGCATCAATTAATACCTTGTGAAGCCAAAAGCTGCATTTTTGTAAGAAACAAATCAATCATTGACAAGTTCTTTAAAATGGTCACTTCTTCTAAAATACGAGTCCTCTATAAGATATTGCTTCTTCCATTAAAAAGTAATCTTGTCTGAATTAGGAGAGAAATCTGCACAGATCAAGGACAGTTTACAAGCCAAAACAGTCCAAAACAGTTCTAAATAAATGTGTGGGTGGATTTTGATGTGAGAGACAACAGGAGATGGACTTTTTCACTGGAGGAAGCATTATGGATTAATATTTTGTCCAAAATCGACAGTTTGCCATTAAAAACGTCTTAATGATGGATTTGTTTTTTTTTTACAAACACGCAGCTTTTGGCTTCACAAGACATTAACTGATGGACTGGAGTGGTGTGGATTATTGTGATGTTTTTATCAACTGTTTGGACTCTCATTCTGACGGCACCCATTCACTGCAGAGGATCCATTGGTGAGAAATTAATGCAATGCTACTTTTCTCCAAATCTGATGAAGAAACAAACTCATCTACATCTTGGATGGACTGAGGGTGAGTATCTTCTGAAAATTTCATTTTTAGGTGAATTATTCCTTTAATATTTAGCATTAAATCACCAACCCTGAGATTTTACAAAAGTGATGCTTGACTAACAATGAATTAAAAGACAAAAGAGAAGAAGAGGAACTAGGAAAGGACACAGAACAAAAACTGATTCAGCCTAAAGTGAGAGAAACAGCTTTTTAAAAGTTTAAGTCAGCACAACAGCAATTAAAAATGAGGTTCTTCACACTAGTAAAGTAAATATCGGCATTCAAGTGAATTTTCATAAAACTTCACAAAAAAACCAGACTGAGTATCCGAGTTATGAACCCAGATAACACAAATCACCCACCCTGACAGAGAGACAGTCGTCTTGTGACATCACCATGTGACATTTTTATAAGCAGCAACAAAGGTTGACTTCATTTAATAATGGACCCAGTAAATTGAATTATGTAATAAGAACCTCACAAAAGCCAAACATTCAGCACCTCAAGGCACCAGCTGCAAACACTTAAAAAGATTTGCTTCTAAACAACAGACTCTTCATCCTTTGATATTCAATTAGCGAAGATTCACACATCAATGTGTCTTAAAGTGGCCTGAGCGAGTCTTCAATTAAAGAGACTTTAAACCTCCGCCCGAGGTGAAGCAATAATCTCACAATTACACCGAACAAAGACAGATGGCGAGAACAACAATCAACCCTCTGTTTCTATGTCAGACTCAGTGGTGTCTTTAAAAAGCCACATAAAACTCGATTATGTATCGCTGAAGGGGAGGAAGAGGGTATAGAATAGCAGTCATACTGACTCGACATCAAAGAGAGAGAGTCGCACCCAAAGTAATGCGTTCAGAGGCACTATCCGTCTCACTGCTCCACAAAACATCTGCTCTGTGGTCTACTTTTAATGCAATTGTGCACCGTTTTTGCATTTTCTGTCCTGTTGTGTTGTATACAATTCTGGCATAACCAGAAGTTGAGATTTAGCAGGTATTTAGCAGGTATTTTCGCAGCGATGTCATAGAAGAGAGTTGCACAAACCATGTTAAATGACGACCTTTGATTTGGCCTGCCATGCAATATCACATAGGGTTTTAAAAAAATTGCCTGAAATCTTCATTTCTACATTTTTATATATATTTTTTTGCATTGAAATGTGAATTTGATTTTAAAAAGAAACCTCAAAATTATTTACATTTTTGTTTAATTATTTTTTTTTTTTTAGTTTTAATATAATATAGTTTATGGGTATTGAGATAAATTTCAAAATTAGATTTTGATTCACAAGATCGTGATTTGATTTCATTTTGATCTCGATTTAATTTGATTCGATATTGACTCATTTGGATAAACAGCCAATCAGATATAGCACGTCAATTTATCTCAAGGAAAAAAAATGCTCTCAACTAAATCTGTAAACCCTGTAAGTACATTACTATAATATTAAAGTGATTTGTAAACAAACATTTAAATGATATGCACATAAAGCCATTTTTATAATTTATTTTATAGCCTAATCAAATTTATTTAATGATATAATTATGTATCTTGTTATGTGTGTTGTTGAAATATAAACATTTAAATACTGGATATCATAACTTTTTTTTAAAGTCATTTAAAATTTTCATGTCATATTTATTCAAGCAGACATTAAATATTTAAGTACAGGTTAAGAAAAATAAAATAAATATATCATATAGCGCATATATTTAGCTTCATTTTTCTAGCTAACTATCGAGTTATGGACATTAAATGGATTTTCTTAGGCAAATGTAAGGTTACGTAACATTTTTTACAAGCTTTCACTGACATCTTTCCGTGGCTTAAACACTGATTGAGCGATTACATGAAATATGATACATTTTAGTAAGTTATACTGTTTCTTTCAACATAATTTCTGATGGTCATTCATGTTTATTTTGTGCTATAACTAGTAGTAAAGAGAAAGAGATGATTCATTTCTCCCTAATGTCACCGTACTCTGTATAGTGACAATAAAGAATCTTGAATATTGAATTTTGTAATAAAATTTGAATTTGAAACCTGAGACTTTGTTTCATATCTGAAGTAACAAAGCACAATCATTATTACGATTTATTGGATAGGATGCACACTACAAATAATGTCAGTCATGTTGTTTTGTTCACAAAATCAACTGAAAACAGCAAAAATCCATTTTTGGGATTTGAGAATCAATATCGGTTCATAAAAGTGAGAACTGATTAAAATCAAGGAATCAATATTTTAAACCCAGCTCTATCGGGTATAATACAACATTTACCTTCAGCCCACGTCCCTCAATCAAGTTTGATTTATTGCCCTTTGTATTAAAAAAGTGTGTGCAGCTCTGTTATAGAGGAACGATTTCAGATTTTAGTTTCCCCAAAGAACCTTTCAGTGAACAGTTCTTAAAAGAACAATTAAAAAAAATAATAATAATAAAGAACATTTAAAAAATGTAAATAACCTTTTTCCACTATAAAAAACCCTCCTGTGGAATGAAAATATTTAAAGGTTCTCTGAGGAACCATCAATGTCAGGATCCTGCCCTCACTGTGTTGTCTGTCTTGTCTTTGTTTCATGTTTCTATGTTTGTTTTGTGTTTGAGCACATGGCTCTGTCTTTGTTGTTGTCTGCCATGTGCTCCTCCTGTCCTGCCTCCTTGTTACTTGTTACCACGCCCCCTTGTTTAGTCCTCGTTTGTCTGAGTTCTGTCACCTGTCCCTCTCGTTCTCTCTTGTTTATCTGAGTGTTGTCACCTGTTCCTCATGTTCTCCTGTCCCTTTATATTGTTCTCCCTTTCCCTCTTGTTTCGCCAGTTCGTTGTGCTACGTCAGTGTTTGCTTGCTCTGTCTTACCAGTCCTGTGATACTGCTTATTCCCTACCTAGTTGTTTGTAGCTTTTGTGTCTCTCGTCAGTCCCCAGTCTAGTCTCGTCTCCTCTTGTCCTGTCCTGTCCAGAAGATTGGGCAACCGGTCTCCTCCCTGGGTCTGCCACGCTGTTACGCCTGTGCCGAGCCTGTGACATCACTAGTGTGGAGTGTCTGGCCACCACTGCTTAACCTCCGGCCTCCAGATTTGCTGCCGTCTCTGCCCTCTGGTGGTCTGCCATCCTGGACTGGACTCTGTGGCCGCTCACCTAGGCCGCCTGTTGTCATTCGTTCCCTGCCTATTGTCTGGACCGTGTTCTCTCCTCTCCTCACCATCTCTTGTCAGTTGTTTTTAATAAACTGTCAACTCAATTCTGCATTTGAGTCCTCTCTCTTAGAAACCCTGACAATCAATGCTTTATTTTTGAGCTTGCACCTCTTCTCTCTGTGCGTCTCCTCACAGTCGGCCGCGTTCCCTACCGTTCACCTCTGTGAGTGAGCTATATTTAGTTCAGCCCACAGAACACGTCCAGGAGCCCCTAACAACAGCTCTCAGCTGGGAATCTGTGCCATGCAGGTGAGCAGGATTCCTTCAGTCCAAACCAAACCTCATTAACATGAGGACCAAGTCATCAGCTCGACCCTTAGTCATGCTAATACATGATTTATCTCATGTAGATTAGCCTACTTTAAAACCAAAAGAAATGGTTTAAGACGAGGATCATTTTAAAACAATTTTTACAGAGTGGTTTTTCCTCTTGCAAGCCTCTCAGCCGAGCCCTCAATGACGATATATTTAACAAAAAGAATTAAAAGTGCATTGCAGCAACATGTCTCTTTCAGACGCACAGATAAACCAGTCAGGGCACGATCACTGACACACAGAGACTGGCAGAGGAAAGTTTTGTTTGGAATAATTTAATCATGCAGTTAATTTACTGCCAATTTATTGCTACCAAGGTAACAGAGTCATTTATGCACCATTATCGTGACCAAACAGAATTGAGAAAAAATAATGCTTTAAATACTCTCCTCATCCGCAACTCATCGTATGAACACAGAACTTCGCCCCCAACTCATGCAACTGATAGGGACCATGGTTGTTATCGTTAATTAAAATGTTTTATTAATTGAAATAAAGCTGAAATAAACAATATATGAAAAACTTAGACAAAACAAAAATGTTGCTAAAAGAAAATAAATAAGAACTGAAACTGAAAGAGGAAATAAATAAAACAAACAGAAATTGTGATAATAAAAAACAAATTTAAAAACTACTAAAATAACAAACACATTGTAAATCGCAAACACACTGTAAAACAACTGTAAAAACAAAATACTAAAACTTAAACTACAATTAAAACGAGAATTTAAATATAAAACAAAAAAAAATTAAACATTAATTCAAACAATGACAATGAAAAAAAAAATTGAAAATGACAAGCGCACATAACTTAAAAAATGACTATAATATAAAAAAACTATACTATAAATAAATAATTGAAATGAGACCTGAAAATATAAAAATATAAGACAAAACAGTACTATAAGAAAATGTACAAACAATAATTAAACTAGCTGCTAAAACAGTGTTAGATTAAGATTATTTATATCATATTTAAAAAAAAAAAAAAAAAATCTATTTTTTATTTGTTATTGTCCAGTCCAATTACGCTTGATCTCGCTATAGTGGCACAGAAATGACATACTCCACCTTTAAGTGTTTACAGACTTACTAAACCATAAAGTGCATTCCTCAGCAATGAAGACAAAAAGGAAATTCTGTTAATGAGATTCCTTTTCACCGCATTATAATTACCATTTTATTGAACAGACTAATGATGAAATATGTCAGGTAAAAGAAACCTCGTCCTGCACGTCTGAGGAGAACACAGGCATTCTCACACACACACACACACACACACGTTATTCACTCCTGACTGGCATCTGAGTTACTGTGCTCGGTCCACACAAGCTCACTTCACTGGAGGAAAGTCCACACCATTAACCGCAGATGACACCACAGCACTGACTCTTTACAAGACTGACTGCCGGCAGTGTAACAGACTCAAGAAAAGACTTCAGTGTAACAGACTCAAGAAAAGACTTCTGTGTGCTTAATCATAAATCAAACAACTTATGACCCTGGAGCTGTGCTACAGAAACGTCCCATATTAAGCCTCAAGTTAGGATCTGGCTGTTAATATATATGTATTTATATTTATTGCAACTAAAAATATGTTTTTGTTGTATGAAAAAAAATATTAATAAAAATAAAATATTAGTCAGCTTCCAAAACAGCATAAAAAATGCATAAAATGATGTTTCATATAAAATATATGAAACAATGAAACAAATAAATTTGATATTTAGTTTCCAAGGTAACATTTCTCATTTTTTTTTAAATACAACTAAAATTGAAAAAAAGACAAATGTTACAAAACAAAATTACTAAAAAAGTAAAAAATAAACAATAAATAAATATTCAACTATCAATACTAACATTATAACAATAATTAAAAAAAACAATAATAATTAAATAAAAATAACTGGCCACTTAAAATAACAACCACTTAGCATCCACCCTAGCAACAATACAGCAATGCCCTAATAACAACAGCACCCTTCACTTCTGTACTAATCAAGTTTATACTTGCATTTTGGCATTTGGCACTCCAAATATTGTTGGCTCTTATGATAAACGGATTTTTCCCATTCGTAAGTCACTTTGGATAAAAGCATCTGCTACATGAATAAACACAAACGCAGCATCACGTTTCGCACAGGCACATGGCACTCAAATTTTCTACAGAAAAATCTACTTATGTAAATCAGAACATTTCTATAACATTAAACCCTTCATCTCAGAAGTGTTCTAATCAAATGTTGTGCATTTCCTGTTTTAATAGTTTCGATATCAACATGACAACCCGTTCACACGGGAAACAGTTTCTGTTCTCACCTGATCTCTGGTTCATCTGTCGCATGTGACATCATGTTTATGAATATGCCCATCAAATATTAACACAGAAACCGCATCATTCTCACAAAACAGCTAGAGATCATTGATTACACATTTCCCAAGGTACAGAGGCCGATTTCTCACCCTCTCAAGTCATGAAACGCATGCTTTGGATATCAAACACCGTTCACAGCTTTGACATTCAGAGCCTTGTGAAGGACACAAGAGAAACCATAATGAAGGTGATAGATTTAATGAAGATTAAAACTCCATTTGAACTGGTATTTAGGCAAAAATGAAGGCGGTTTTGAGAGATTACGGCCGCAGCCTTAAAGGCGTCCATGTCAGCGGGACGGGTCATTAACATAAATGAAGCGTTGAGACTCAGTCGGGGTGCAGAAGGTTTGCACCTGAGCACATGCTTCGTGACCAGGTGAAAAAAAACAAACTGTAAATTTGTATGCTGGGCCTTTACAATTAAGATTAAATTGTTAATTATTAAGAAAGAGTCTTTGAATGATTCATCACAAGAGGCATTTGTTGTGAATCAGACTACACTGATCATGCTGTATGTTCGCTGAATTCCCAACTTCAATTCAGGAACTAAAAAAAAAAATAAAAATTGTTGCTTAAAATAAAAAAACCTGCAAGTGAAATGCAATAACATTTATGAAAAAAAATCTAATTTTCTAAACAAAATTAAAACTAAAATAAATATTATCTAAACTAGGGATGTTCATTTCGGTTATTTTTCCTAACCGACAACCGACGCTCGTTAATCGATTATTAACCGTTAACCGACAAGAATATTTTAAATTAGAACCGAATTAAATTAGAAAGAATAAGTGTCTGTGAGCCGTTAAAAATACTAACATTTGTTTTCCGGGGATTAATTTTACATGCGCAAAAAGCAGCAAACAACAGAACATGAGGATTCACATGATCATCATAGCTATCACATCACGCACCTGCAGCGCTTCTGCGAGCCGAGAAAAACACAATAAAGCTAGGTGCTATATATATATATAATAACGAATAAATAGGCCTATACGAGAAATATATTTTCACTTTAATAATAATTTAAGAAAACAAAAGAAAAACTGTGCAACAAGTAGCCTATGCAGAGTTTCGGAGTTACTTAATAATTACAGTAAGTTACTTACAGTAAGTTACTTACTGTAATAATTACGTTCTCTAAAAAGTATTGCATTACTCATTATTAATTACTTTCTAAATCCCACATCAACCTCAACCACTTGTACATTACAAGATAAATACTCTTAATTCTTTTATATAAATATTAAAAAACTGCATAAATTATTATTGAACTCACCAAAGTATTAAAGGGAGGTCACACTAAAAACATGAAATTTAACATTAGATGTTAAATCCACTATTTGATATTAAATCCACTAAAGAATTGTTCTATACAGTGTGTAATGCAATCACATCACATAAGAGTAATCCCTTACTTTACTCTTTAGAAAAAGTAATTAAATTACAATTACTTATTAATGCATTACACCCAACACTGATTGGTTCTATTTAAAAAAAATTGCAGTTGAATCTAGAAATGGTTGGACAACAATGGCGAATCAACCTGGATTGTGTCCTCAGCTGGTAACACACCAGCAGCGTCAGTAACGCACAACAACACAGGAATGGAAACTCTATTTGACAGGCAAATGACAATCACTGTGTCTCATAATGTTTTGTTTGAGTTGTACACGTTCATGCTTTCATACAAACCAAGCAATCTTTTGAAATCACTGATGAATAATGCAGCAACAACAGCGTAAAGATCATGCACTTCTGAAGTTTAGATCTTGAACATCTTGACAACATCAATGTTTGACTTCAGAGGTGTATAACACACTAATAATATTTACAACAGGTTTAGGATTTCATGTTTAGATAGCAGAAATATAACATACATGCACTGTTAGGAAACTCTTACAGGTGCTACACCTAACATTTCACAGCCTCACTTCAACAATGCAACTCAGAAAGCTATGTGGAAGTGTGCGCTCGGGTTTCTGAACACCAATCCGCCTCTAAAAGGGAAAGTGGAAACATGAACCTTTACGCAAAGGTCACAGACACACACAGAAACAGAAGATTTTGGTGTGGTCGTGTATCCGTTCTCGTCTAATCGAAGAAATCAGAGCCTGAAACAACAATACAGGCTAAACAGTGTCAATCAGAGTATGTTTTGTGGTCAAATTCATGTAATTAAAACCTAATTAACATGTAATTCTTTTGTGAAGCTTATTCTAATGATATATAGTTACTGTTATTACTATAATAATTTAGTACCATAGTATGTCATCCATTTATTAGAATACTATCATGGTAATTAGAGATTTACCACAATGAAAACATTAGTGGGACAAGGTAAATATAGGGTAAATAAAACAATAATTCAACTTTGCACCACATATATTTGAGTATTAAAGACAAATGACAGAAATTTATCATGGTAAGCATATTTTCCTCCAAATTATCATAATTACTACAGTGATAATACTGTACTACATTAAAAATAACAATTTTGCCTAGTAAATTTCACAAATAAATATACAAAGAAATGGCAAGTAACACTGAATGAAATGTGAAATTTTGAAGTAGAAAAACTACAATTGTATTTTCTTGTATCATTAATCTTTTTATTTACAACTTCAGAAAATAATTTGTTACAGTTTACAATAAATACGGCAATAAATATGCTATAAAAAACTATTAAAAATACTATAATAAAACTGTTAAAATTGACAGAGTCCTGTACAATAAATAAATAAAAATAATTGAAAATACTTTATGTTTTACTGATGGATGACAATAATACCCTGGTACTTCCATAAATATAACATGATACTGCTTGATTACCATATTATTTAATGTTCAAATTGTTAAAAACAAAATGATATTATTTGATCATATTATTGATAATATAAAAATTGCAATGCTGTGCAATCATACCATGGTACTTTTTGAAAAGACACAGAACACTTTGAAAAAGACCCAATATTTATTTATTACGATGATCATAACAATGGTACTTCGCCATGAACTATGGTTAACCCTTGTAAATATTTATAAAGGATGTCTGCATAGATAAATATTATTGTTTAGGTTAACAACAAAAGCAGCTGAAGTATGTCACATCAGCTCAGCTTACATAACATACATGCTCCCTGCATTAAACCTCTGAACTCAACCTGTTCATGTGGATTTCAAGACATTCAGGTACAAAATGCACATCAAATCGGATCTGAATGATGGAGGATGATCCATACGTGCATATGTAAATATCAACAAGATCTGCAACATGCATGCTGCGTTTCAAAACCTTGTTGGCTTCATAACTAGGCCACGTTATTGTTTCATTTTAGGTACTACCAAGGTATGACAATAATGGACGTGTCCAAAACACTAGCACTACTATGATTTTCAATGGTGTATTTGTATAGTAATGGTACATGAGCTGTTGGCGACCAAAATAAATAGATTGGCAGCTTGCTGTATTTTGAAACAGTCTATAATGCTCAAATATGTTGCTAGAATCGATGATTCCCGCCCAAAAACGGCGCACGATGCTCTACACATGCAGTCTACATAGGCAGCTCACTAGATTTTAGGACACAGCCCACAGAGTGCAGTTCACGGGCTATATGTGTGTAAATACAGAATTTCAAAACACAAGCACTAACCTTAATTGTCCACTCGAAGTCCTCCTGAGGGAAAACAGAGGCTTTTACTTGAGAGAATGAGATAAAATGTGAATTATATAGATTGCGTCGTCTGAGGAGAATCCGTCTGTCAGTCCATCAGTAAATGGGTTAAAACTTCTCGAACGTGTTTTATCGCAGATTGACAGATACTCGCAGAGGGGGGATCTAAAACGTTTTGATTGTGAACATTAAACGCGTTTTGATGCAATATAAAAGCCCTGAATTGCGATACAGCCGCACGTATTTGTTCGCACGTCTGTCTTCCTTCCTCTGTGAGACTGTTTATCTGCGATCGTTGAGTTCTGCCTGCCGCGCTCGAGGGATCGACATTCGACTGGGCTAAAAATAAACAGCAGGTCTAGGATCAGTTCTTCGAAATGGAACGTGATCACGTCAGTTTAATTTAAAAATTCAAGCAGATCTGAGATCAGTTGTTTAGACTCAGTCTGTTACGTATACGGAGGGTCTTTAAAAATCATATTAAAAAATTGTGAAACCGCAAATGATCATGTATTCTATGTAGGGTAGGTGTTTATTTCTTTTTGAAACATAAAATTAAAGAAAAATCGGTTATGACGTGTACAGTAAGTTACAGTATCACAAAATATTTTACACGGATATTAGCAGTTTACTATTTGGTTGGACTTGATTTAAAGAATGTGAACATTTTCTATCACATGACTTTTATTTTGGTTAGTACAGCGTACTAAATAAACTTGGAAAGGACTAGAAAAATATAAGCAATTCAAGGCTGCCACCGCGTGGTAGTGAATGTTAAAACCTTTTGACGATAGTTATTACATAACCGCATTGCATTCCACGAATGAGCAAAATATTTAGAGAAAAAAATGAAAATAAACTGGTTTCATGGTTTAGGTAGAATCTGACATAACCTGCTTAAAGTTGAAAGCGAATGTGTTTAGACCTGTATAAATTTATTTTTTAAAAAAAAGGATAAAGTAGATCGATGATGTAATGTATGGACAGTAACACAGGTAAAGCAGATGCATTAACTCTTAATACCATCTGTTGTTAGAGCAGGGATTTGAATGACATCGATTGGGATAAAATGAGGATTCTGCCGGTTTTCTATAATTTATAACAAAGTAAAAATACTAAAGTAGCTATAGGCCTATACACACATTGCTCTTTCTGTGATCTGTAAACTGAGGATTTGTTTTGGTCTTGTAATTATCATAAGACACGCAGGGAAAAGATATTATTTATCTTCTATTTTATGATTATTTATGTGTCTTTGGTACTTGGGGATGTATTTATTGGTTTTATATTTTATGAAACAGGAAATACTTTTTTTTTTTTTTGATGTTTTTTGTTTTTAATCTTAAGAGATCTTGGGGGAAAAAATTCAGGATATTTTCAATTGTATGATTCCTGATGTCTCTTTGACATTTGCGACCCACCACAAAACCAGGCTTAAGTAGCACGGTTATATTTGTAGCAATGGACAAAAATACATTGTATGGGTCAAAATTAGCGATTTTTCTTTTATGCCAAAAATCATTAGGGTATTAAATAAAGATCATGTTCCATGAAGATATTTTGTAAATTTCCTACCCTATATATATCAAAACTTAATTTTTGACTAGTAATATGCATTGCTAAGAACTTCATTTGGACAAACTTAAAGGCGATTTTCTCAATATTTAGATTTTTTGCACCCTCAGATTCCAGATATTCAAATAGTTGTATCTCAGCCAAATATTGTCCTATCCTAACAAACCACACATCAATGAAAAGCTTATTTATTTATTCAGCTTTCAGATTATGTATAAATCTCAATTTCGAAAAACTGACCCTTACAACTGGTTTTATGGTCCAAGGTCACATTTAGGAATGTAATTCTTGGTTTTATTAATAATTAATATAATTAATATATATTTTATTAATATATTTATTAATATAATTAATATATATTTTTAATTTTGTTCCGCTAAATATTTTATTCATTTTATTCAACTTATTTTACGCAATTTTAGATTTTATTAATTATTGCTATTTTGCATATAAGCTATTGGTCTCTGAAACTGATTAAAAAATCTAAACGTTAATTTAATAAAAAAAAGTTGAATTTTTTTTTTTTTTTTTATATATATATATATATATATCTATTATTGGTATATTCAGAACAAAACTAGCTTTTGTGTGGATAATTTGCCATTTGCCAATAAAACTAGAAAACTAATACATAGGTTATTACTGGTGTAATATATAATAGATTACAATGATATCATTTCCGACTCCGAAAGCGTTTTATTCTGGTCAAATCTCGGGCACGAGCGCACTGCTTCCTCGTGCACGCGCGCTTCTCTCCTGTTTTTCGCCCCCTAAATGTTTTTCCCGTGATGCTCCGCGCGGTCCAGCAGCAAGATGGCGGACGCTCTGGATGAATTTAAGAAAGAAACTGGATGCGTCCCGATCCTCCATCCCGAGGTAAAAAATACAGCATTTATCCAGCTGCAACATAACAGCGATTCTAAATGAAGCCAGAGTGTTTTCACGGCCAGTAAAAGCGTTATTTCTCCCGCTAATTTCTCATAGTGAAGGAGAGGGGCTAAATCCCCCCCACTGCTGCGTAATAGCATTGCTGCTAACGTTAGCCTTTCATATTCATAGATTATATTTTGAGTTGGCGTTTTATCGCATGTCTAATCTCATATTTTAAGGCAGAGGTGTGTTTTCATTCCGTATTGTGCAGTGACAAACGTGACATTAGCATATTTGTGCAAGTATTCACAGTGTGTTGTGCTGCGTTTGCATCTAAATGACAGACACCTTTCACAAACACCACTATCATTTGCATTCATTTACACTCAGATTTGAACATTGATTGTGTCATATTGTTTTATTAACATGCCTTTAGTACACTATAGAAGTCTGTCAGAGTGCGTTTTGGGGAAATTAATATAATGACAGATCTGTTTCTGACCTGTCATTGTTGTCAGTTATATGCAGACTCGTATATTTTCACTAATATATTCGTAGATAAATGTTATTACCAGTGCTGCAATGGGTGATTTACATATTTCCGACTCATTTCCGAGTTTGCATTGACAGGATGTGTTGATGTAGGGAAGTTTTGCATGAAACATGTCATTCTTAAAGACATATGGTTTTATGTGCAATAGATGATGAATAAACAGGACACCTCCTCAGAGGTTAATTACTAAATCAAAACATGACACCTCAGAAATGCAATCAATGAAAATTAATTGCATTCATTTTCACACTTCTTTATTGCGAACCCAGAGTTGAGCTCATTGCTGGTGTGTGTAGTGAGACTGCTTGCTCATATGGGACCTCCTGCTGTAAATTATTCATGCTCGGGCAGACTGACCATAGAGCTGATCACACACATGTAGTTTGAGTGAATGGGAACGTCACTCTTGGCTTGCAGTCGTACTAACAAACGCTGACCTGTTGGACTGAAAGGAAGATCTCAGCAGACCTTTTTTTTTTTTTGCAATGTTATATTTATAATACATTAACATAACATTGTCTTATTATTAGCCTATTATGTTATGTACATGACTTTTGTGTGTTTGCTGTCTGCTATGTGTCCTGGTGTTCAGCGGGAATTTATTAATTGATTTAGAGGCTAGAACATGAAACCATGATAGAGACAGTGTTTTGCATGTGGCCATTTGAGATGAATAGTTCAGCTGTCCTCATAATTTGATTTTTGATGGATTATCAAAAGGTTATATTATAATGTGGAGCATTGTTCCAGTTGCTCTTTGCTGATTGTGGAAAAAATGTGGGACTTGAAGTAAAACCTAATGTAAATTCATATTGGAAGCAGCGTTAGTAAAGATAATTAAGAAAAAAACAATGAAATAAAATAAAGATAAAAACCTTAAACTTATTTTACTTCAACTAGTTACCAAGGAAACATTTATCATTTTCATTAACTTGGAGTAAAATAAATAAATAAATAAATTGAAATAAAGATTAATAAAAAAAGACATATTTAAAATGAAACAGTAACTAATAAAATGGCAAAAACAAAAAATGGACAAAACAAAAAAAATGTAAAAATTAAATTAGTATAATTTTTTTTAAGTATATAATTGCTTATATTATGCAGTATCATAATTATACTAAAATAACACTGATGTCTTGTTAGTGTTTTAAAAACAAAACAATATAAATGACAAGCACACAGCAAAACTGCTAAAATTTTAACTTTGAATAAAATAAAAAGTAGATAATAGAAAAATTGAAAATGTATAAATAAAATCTCATACAATCTATTATACTTGTCGATACTATATCTCAATGATACTAAAAATGACAAAAACAAAAAATAAGGAAAAAAAATTAACAGTTGAAAAATATATGCAATATACTGTATTGCAATGATACTAATACAACACTAATGTTATGTTAGTGTTTAAAAAAAAAAAAACTAAAAATGACAAAACCACACGGGTAAATTACTGAAACATTAAATAAAATTCAAATGAAAATAATAATAAGAAAATATATCAATAAAAATGAATTCAAAATATTAACACAAACTATTGTAGTATGACAGCAATACCAAAAAACATTGATTGCACTGTGAAAAATCCCTCCAGAACAGAAGGAAACCACTCTGCTATGAAAGACACAATCTGTGCATTTGTCTTTAGTTAACCAATGGTGTTAACTAGAGGAAAGTCAACAGGAAAGCCTTCAGATGCTTTGGCCCTTTGTCACCTGGGTGGGCGGCTTTGGGGCCACACAGTCATATAGTGAAGAGCCAGCCATCTGTTCTTTACCATCACCCATCAGATCGAACCTGAGGTTTCCTCCAAAGATGATGTTCAGAAGTCAAAGTGAAGGTGTCTGTCTGCTATTTTGACTTTTGAACGGTGCATTGATGAGAGGAGATGCCCGACATGGAGGAAAAGCCACTGTTTGCATGCAACAAATTTAGCTTTGTGGCATTGAATTTTTCCGCTGTATTTCTACATAGTGGCCTGTGGGTGTGATTTCATTTGCTCTTCTGCTTTTGTGGCTTTATGTGTAAAAATAGACAAAGACATGTGAAATATGACTACAAATAATGAGTTTAGTCATGAAAAAAATAATGTTAATCCTGAGATAAATATGTTATGTATTTGATGATGCATATTTGTGGCATTGCATTGACAGTGTGATTATAATTTCTCGATGGCTGTTGACGGTCAGTCCAGACATGTCATTACGGATGTTGACATGAACTAAAGATATAAATGGCTGATGTAATTAACAGAAGCTATTGATAAAGCACATGCTCTCCAGAGCTGGATGCCTAATGTCTTCCTGTTTTAATAGGAAGCCAGGCATCTCAGTATGTGTCACATGGTCCCACAGATGCTGTAACCGCTCGTTTCCTCACTGGCAGGAGGAACATTAGGCCTGTATTGAATTAGACCAACTGCTCTGATACTAGCCACAAAACTATTGAATGAAACAACCAGACACCTTTATAAAGGCCTGCCGGTGATGCTGAATCTCCCTGCTGCTCATTTTATCAGTTCTGCTTGGCGGTCTGGACTGATATGTCTTGCATAACATATCTGTTTCTCTGATCTTTGAAATGGTATATAATAACCTGCATTAGCATTAATGCTATGCGTATGACTTATACATTTGGATTAAGTGCACATCTGCTAGCAGAGAGCTCCTCGGTTTAGTCTACCCTGCTCTAATTTCACTGTTATGCCACGTTTACCATGCTAGTTTTCTAATGGAATACTAGCACACTGTATTTGCTAAATATGTATTATAAATATAATAGGAATAGTTGTTGACTGATATATAGGGCTGGCTGATATAATGTTTCATATCGTTCGGTATCGATAATTATTGACATTTTTTATAACCTTTTTCAAAACAAAGAGCAATAGAATTCTTTTTTTTTTTAATTTAACCACTGTGTTTTAAAATTAACCCAATTTATTGAGACAAACAACAAATATTTTTTGTTTTAACAGTCAAACACAAAATAAAAATTAAATATCTTATTTCTAATGTTTTATATGCAGATTAAATTGGCCACGGGGGGGGGCAATGAGCGCATTAAATTGTCAATGCAAGGAAACTGTCTATAAAAAAAATGTGCATTGCATCTAAATTAACTCATATAAATCAAATATAATTTCGTAAATTGCAATAATATTTATGAACAAAACAGCATCATGTATTTATGCATTGCTTAATACAAAGAGCCGAATCGCTCATCACACAGATTGCCTTTAAAAACATATGAGACGCAGTGAAAATGAATAAACCTCCAGAAATTTGCGACGTGTTTTCTAAATGTTTAAACAGTTTTAACTTTGCATGGCTTTCTATTAGGGCTGGGCGATTTATCTCATGCAATATGCATGCGCATCTCGTCAGTAAAACCGGCTCCTTGATTAGCGGTAAATCCCCATCACCTGTTTTCAAATGGAGCGGCATTTAATACACGGAGCTGTAGTTCACTGAGAAGCTACGCAATATCGCGTTCATTATCGCAGATGAATCGCCTTCGATAATGAACGCGAGATT